>CAUYPK010084464.1:0-22446 GCA_963574355.1 Loris lydekkerianus
ACAAACATCAATGGTTTGGTCCCTGTCTTAGGTTGACTGAACGCAGAGTGATCTTACCTGTCTTTGGGTACTATGAATGTAATCCACCATGCAGCCTCTCCATATCCTGTCTTAGGTTGTCCCAGCTTTGGGAGTCTTACCTGTCATTGGTGCTATGGAGGACGGTGAAGAATAGTAGTTAGATTCTTGGTTAATGAGCAGGTGATATTGGACCTCAATTGATTTAACTGCCTCTAACCTTTTTTAAGGATACAGGGCCCAAAAGTGAAGGGCAAATAAGGGTAGCAGAGGAAGAAGGTAGGGTAAAAAACCATGTAGGCCCATCCACAGGGGATTTTTCATGCATCTTTTAATTTTAAATATTCATGTTTTAAAAGGCTAAAAAATATTTGAAAAAAACAGAGTAGTGTGTATTCAAAGCAATACCCAAGGAAGAAATTGAGTAATAAAATAATATCTAAGTAATTTTACATATGACTCTTTTTATAGTAAATGAATGACATTGATATTTTCTTAAAATTGCATTTGAATAAATAGTAAAAATGTATAAAATAAATTAAAAGTGTCATACAGTGTTAATATTGAAAAATAACATATTAGTTACATTGATACATCTGAAGTATAATCTTTTTAGTGTGTTTTCTCCTGCTTGGACTTTAATTTACATTTCTCTGCTGACTAAAGATGTCGAGTTTCTTTTTCATAAACCTTTTAGCCATATCTATATGCCTTCTATGAAGAAACATCTATGGTAGATTTTTGCCCATTTATTAATTGGATTATTTGATGTTTTTCCTATTGAATTGTTGGAGTTCTTTAGCTATTATATTAACCTCTTTTATGATGGATAATCTGCAAATATTTTCTCCCATTCTGTGGATTGTCTCTTAACTTGGTTGACTGTTCCCTTTGCTGTGCTGAAGCTTTTTGGCTTGATGTGATCTCATTTGCTCAAGTTTGCTTTAGTTGCCTGTGTTTTGGGGGTATTACTCAAAAAGTTCTTGCCCAGAACTATGACCTGAACCATTTCTGCAATAAAGCCAGAACAGTTTTTATTTATATTATATTATATTATATTATATTATATTATATTATATTATATTATATTATATTATATTATATTAATTATATTATCATGCTGTATCTTACTTGATGAAAGGAAGATGCTACCTCTTTAATCTCAGGTGGAAATTGGGGTTTTCCTGTCTGTCTTTATTGACATCAGGAAGAGGATTTTTTTTTACTGCTGTACACACATGAAAGGCCAGCCTGCTCTCTGATCCCCACTGATATCAAACTAGTTGGAAAGTGGAAAGATGCCTGTTTAATGCTACCGCATAATGATGTAAAAATATGGACACTCCATGAAGCTTCCTTGGACACCATGCAGTAAGAAGGATTACATCATTCCCACCAGGCACCTCATGTTTCTTTCTATTTGGTAGGGATGACCAAACTTCTAGCTACAACAATCTTGTTGAATAACCATGCTTGCATAACCACGTATATAATGCCTGCATCAAGCAAAGGCCATAATGAGCACAAGTTCATTCACTTACACACACACACACACACACACACACACACACACACACAGAGAAAACAGCAACAATCTGGAACTTCTAACTCTCTACAATAATATATACACAATTTATTTAGATTGATAAACAAATGTACCAAGATTTCAAGGTCTAGCTCAATAAACAAAAGTCATTTTAGCTGGGTGCTGTGGCTCATGCGTGTAAACTTAGAACTTTGGGAGACAAAGTCAGGAAGATGGTTAAAGCCAGGAGTTGGAGACCAGCCTGAGCAACAAAGTAAGACCCTATCTTTCCAATAAAACAAAAAATTATTCTGTCATGGAGTAGTGTGCCTCTAGCTTCAGCTACTCAGGAGGCTAAGTCAAGAGTGCTACTTGAGTCCAGGAGTTTGAGGGTGTAGTGAGTGATATGACCTCACTGAACTATATAGCTTGGGCAACAGAGCAAGAACTTGTCTTAAAAAAAAAAAAAAAAAGAATAGGAAAAAGTTCATTTTATATCCTTTAAAAAAAGATACAATCAAAGATTACATGAAATCAATAAAAAATCTAAGACAATACGAAATGGAACAACAACAACAACAAACATAAAAATGGCCAACCATGGTGGCTCATGCCTGTAATCCCAGCATGCTGAAAGGCCTTTATCGAATGATCACTTTAGGCCTCAATTTTCAAAACCAGCCACACAACACAGCAAACCCCCATCTCTCTAAAAAATTTAAAAATCTTTGCTGGACATGATGATGAAGATCTATGGTGCCAGCTCCTTGGGAGTCTGAGTTACGAAGATTTCTTGGGCCAAGACTCAAAGGCTGCAGGGACCTGTAATTGTGCTGTTACACTCCAGACTGGAAGACAGAGAAAGATCTTGTTTAAGAAAACAACAACAAAATCACCAAAATGCACAAAGTACCTAGAAATAAATTACAATTTCATTTTGTTAATTTCATAGGTTCCTAGGTTCTCTATTTTTCTTTAACATATAAAACACATACATTTTAAAGATTTGTCTCCTGATGCCTTTATTTGGATCTCCAGATAATCTCTTTCCATTTTTTTCCTCTGGGTTTGATTTTGTATTTTAAGGTGTATTTTGTGTGTTTGTTTTCCTTTTGTTCTGTTTTAAAATTTAGAGAAGCTCTGGAGGATAAAATCTTCTAAGTGTTGTCTTTGTTCATTCACTCGTAGTAGTTTGAGAGCTAGCAATTTTTTCTAATGTTACAGAAGATTAGAGTGTTCATTTTGGAGATCTGTTATGGTTGCTCTTTCACTTTTTGCCTTGGTTGTTAAGAAGGGACCCTCAGGGATCACTGGGTGAAATTCTCGGTGTTTTGCTAGTGTCAGTGCTTCTGGGTTCAGATTAAAATCCATGTTTTGCTGATCATTGCTTTGTAATTCCTTTGGTGGCCTAGCTGTGAATTTTCCAGATTATTCCAATCTGTTTCTTCTTGAATTTTACTATAAGGTGTTAAAATTAGTAACATAGCAGCCAAGATGTTTTGCTGCTTAGGCATTTCTTCTGCCAGATATCCTAGTTCTTCAGTATTAAATTCCATATTCCATGAAGTCCTGGGATACAGACACAATTCCGCCAAATACTTTGCAACTGTAGATAAGGATGGCTTTTACTCCAGCTTCCGATATCTTATTCTTTATTTCCCATCACAGACCTCATCAGAATCAACTTTGCCATTCATATTCCTACCAAAATTCAGGTCAAAACCATGTAAGTAATTGCTGAGAAGTTTTAGATTTTCATCTTCTCTCCCTTAACGTTCCATTTATGGTAACAGAGGTTTTTTTTAATAGTTTGTTCTTCCAAATTCTTCCAGCCTCTACACCGTACTTAGTTCCACATTTTGAGTTATTAGCAACAGCTTTATTTCTAGGTACCATTTTTTATGAGTTCGTTTTCCACTGCTATAATAGAATATGATAGCCTGGGTAATTCATAAAGCAAAAAAAAATTTTTCTTGTATTTCTAGAAGCTAGGAAATTCAACCACATCTGGTGAGAGGCTTTCCATATTGAGAGAGAAAGTGAATGCATTTCAGTTTAAGTCTTTATCTTCTTAAAAAGATACAAGATCCACAACAAGAGCTCCACCCAAATGAATTTATCTAATTCTAATTAGATAGTTAGAAATGTCAAATGACTTACTTCCAATCAAGATATGAACTTGAAGTAACGTTTTCAACACATGGAAATTGAGGAATACATTTATACCATGAACACCCAAGGTAAAATAACTAAATCTTTAACTAATATAAGAAAATCAACAACAAACTTATAATAATTATCTGTAGCCAACATTTTGGCTCTTTAATCAGGAGAACTGAGAATAGCCTTTTAAAAACTGTTTTTTTGTTTTTTTTTTTTTAATTCAGGTAAATAATTCATTTTGTATGCTAGATGTTACATCCTTTACAACAAAGCTCCATCATACAACTGCTTTCTGTAAAATACCACATATCTTTTGCCAAAACAGAATACCAGAATGAGGAAAATGTCCACTCTGTATAATTGACGATATATTTGGAAGCTATTATGGACCAGAAAACCAAATGTGCAATAAAGGTCAAGGTAAAACAAATTGCTCCAGAGTTATTCAGCTTTTCAAACACATGGCTTCTATGATCTTTGTGGTAACACACATAACTGATAGCTGGGAATGTACAGAGAGATACATCAACATCTTAGCCATCCCAGTTCAGAAATTACTCATATTACTTCTGCTGACATTCTGTTGAAAAGCGTACTTGTATTGAGATACTAGCAAGAAGGAAGATGAGGAGGGGTTTAGGAAAGATTTCTTGGCCTTGGTTGCAAGTTTTTGTAATCACCTATAATTTGTGATAAAGTTAAAGGAAAATCGCAATATAGGGTAGAGGTGGGGCAGCAGAGTGGAGGGGGAGTTCCTTGTAGTGTAAGAGGTGTAAAAAATTGCAAGAAGGCATTATAATAATTCAATTATCTGCAGGATTTAGGATAAATAGAGTCATTATTTCAATTTGAACTTTCCAAGTGTTGCATTTAGGGCTAATGAGAGAAACCGTTTAAATGAGTTAAAATTATCTTGAGAAGATTTGACATGGCTATAAATAACCCATAATTTAATATGATAAACACTTTCTTCAAATACACATAATAAAACATTCTCATGTCATCTGTTTTCACTGATAATAAAAGCTCTGTTTCTTGTTTACATTGATAAAATAAGAATTAAAATGGGGGCATTTTCTTATTCAAATTATACTGAAAAATAAAATATTAACATCAACATCTGAATATTTAAATATTAGCTAAGTTCATATTTTAAAACTGAATGTTTCGTGCTGAGTTATTTAACATAATATTTGATGAAGAATGTATTTGTAGTAAATTGTTTATTTCCATTTTCTTTAGTCACATGCATCTTCAAAGTATCTCAAAAATCTTATAAGCATTTTCACTGAAAAATTCTGTTAAATATTCACATTGTAAGACATTACTTGACCTACTAAATACAAAATTTGACTCTAACATGTTAGTATTAATTTAGGTTCTCTATTCCTAAGTTCTTTTTAATTCTGTGAGGTTATTTTAAAATGAGAAGATTTAAGCAATTTTTTACAAACCATTTTTTATATGAAAATCACTATGGATTATTATTTTGATATATCCCCGATATATGTGCACATGTATATATCTATGCATAGATGTATACATGGTATCTGCATCTGTGTATCTATGCATGTGTATGTGTGTGTATTTTTACATATTAAGGCACATACTATGTATATATTAATTCTCCTCTTTACAAATTATGAAACCAACTTTGTTAAGCTTAATGTAATTTAGTTCACAGAACATGAGCTTAGATTATGACCTTCATAAGATTTTAGATAATGGGAAATTTTTCAAAAACCATGATCCGAGGAAAAAATTCAAACCCTTACCCCAAATATCGGTGTGTAGGATAGAAGAGATATAGATTAATTATTTTCACAGTGAAAACTTAGGAGTGCTTTGGATCAAATAGGCCTCATGACATGTGTAACGATAGATCTGTTATTAGTAATGATACCTGATTTATTTCACTATTTGAAATAAAATAGTTCTATCAATCTGTTAGCTGCTTCAATCAAATGTGGAATGTGGAAATTGAATTTACATTACCTATAACTCTGACATGAATTGAGTAAATTGCTTTGAAAAGCTTAAATAAGAGCATAAATCTAAGAATTATATGTGCAGTTACCCTGTTTCCCCCCAAATAAGACAGTATTTTATATTAAAGTTTGCTCCCAAAGATGTGCTAGGTCTTATTTTCAGGGGACGTCTTATCTTTCCTGTAAGTATGTCTTATTTTCGGAGGATGTCTTATTTTTGGGGAAACCGGGTATATTTTTCCCTATGAGCACTTTCAATGTCTATGATTATTTTTTAACTTTCATGGAATTTCTTCCTTTTTATGAATTACTTAATAGAAGATTGCAGAGAAAATATTTTCTGAAATGTCAAAACAACAAAATTTAATGTTACTTTAAAGTAGTAATGAATGTTCCCTCCATTCTTTTCGCCTTTCTGCCTGTCTTCCCGTCTCTTTTCCGTCCTCCCTCCCTCTCTCCCTTCTTTCCTTCCTTCTCGCTTTCTTTCCTTTTCACTTTCTCTCTTCTTTCTTTCCCCTTTTCTTTAACTGAAACAGACTTCTTTCTTAGTAACTTCAAAGTTTGAAAGTTACAGTGTGAGAAACCAAGAATAGTTATTCCATATAACATATCAGAAATAACAAGTCTACACTCTCTAGAACTTCTGAAGAGCAAGCAATAATAATATAGTCAACCAACAATGCTGCAGAGCTGTGTAGTCCTATAGAAACAGTGGCTACAAGCAGTAAGATACTTTTAAAATTCAAATTTTTTAAACTTAAATAAAAACAGCACCACATTTTGTCATTACTACTGGCCATATTCCAAAGGGCCAGAGGCCACATGGGAGCAATTGTGGTATCAAACATGTTCCTCTTTGTAGTACTTTTTATTAAAATATAGCACTAATGAAACTGCAAATCAACATGATTTTTATGATATTGAATTCATTTTTACATTTCCTGTTTCTGACTTTACATAAAAATCTATAATAAAATAACAAAGTAAAATGAACTAGGAAGGGCAAGCATTTTGTAATTCCATGTTAGTGTACAAAATTATCTATAAATAATTACAAGTTTAATCTACATTTCCTTTCCTCAAGTAAAATGGAGGTTTACTGTGGACATTGCATTCTGATTTTTTGTGGGAAAATTTTGTGCAAAAGTTTATTCACTTCAATTCACCTCACTAATCAAATTTCAAGTTAATTGGCTTTTGCACAGCAGGTGGCAGACCTTGACTTCAGGAGGAAGAAAAGAGTTCATTTCAGTGTTAGCAGTTACTATTGAAACCTTGATTGGCTACTATGGTTCTAGGTTAATAAAATTAACTTTGCTTCTAATTAGTATAATTAACAGATATCAATTTAAAATTTCACTGTTCTATTAATTTTGGAAAGTTATTTAGTATGCATAAATGCAGAATATTAAATAAGACTATACTAGTTTTTATTGATCCTCTTCCCAATGTAAAATTGTTATTTGATAGCACTTATAATTAAAATTCAGATAGTTTGTATTATATATAGGTAAGACCCATGCTATTTTCTTTTAAAATGTATTTTTCAATTAGTTCTTTACTTTGCTGACAGAAACAACAAACTTTGGATCTTGCATTAGTCAGTATGTATAAATAAAATTTAAACAGAGTGGAATCTATATTTACGGGTTATTGGGTAAGTCATATAAGTATTTTAAGAACAAAAATGAAATGAGGAGTGAACTGAAAGCATTATGAAAAATTTTGTAACACCAATAGATTCGTTTTTATAACATGAGGCAATGATGCTTCCCTAAGTAGGCCAGTAAAATTTTGGAAATCCTGAACTGAATGTGGTTTATATAGAGAGACTTCAGTCATTGCTTCTTTGACATGAAATTATAAACCTGCTGACAAAGTCTGTTTTGTGAATTAATTCACCATTAGTGTCCAATCAAAAGAAAAGATGGAGGATTTCAGAAACTCTTGCTTTTTGACTTATTAGCATAGAGTTCTTTTTATGTCATGATTTCCATTTTTGTTTAAATCATGCTGAAAAGCTCACTGTTTTACCAAGAGAGCACGTAAATTGCTGCAGAATTCAATCTGGGAATCTGTGAAGCAATTAAACACTAAAACAGACAAGAGTAGGGGTCTCTTTCGGCTCAAGAGAATAAATTAGGAATGATGTTAACACAGTTAAGTGAAAGAGAAATTTTAATGGGCAGGCTCAGATGGAGTTTGTGGAGGCCAAGAAAACCCCAGAATGAACGTATTCTACAATTATACTTAAAATCTAATTAGATCCCAAATAGAATCGTATGAACACATGCTCTATGTAAGTAGAATCTTGCCAATTTTTGATTATATAATATCTGTGGCTTAACACAATCCAGATTAGATGCATAATAAAAGTTGTACGTGTTTCCCATGTGGTTTAATCAAGTCAATATAAATATGAACCAATGCATTAAAATTAATGTGCACATGCACATGTGCATGCACATACACGTGTATTTCTATATTTCCGTATAGTTGTTTTAATTCTAGCAAATAAGTATTCTCTATTTACTCTCTAGTTGTGTGTATGTTTAGAAAAACAAAAGACAGAATCTTTAGATTCTGTCAATGTTGAGAACAGTTCTTTTGAGGTGACAGTCATTTATATAGAAAGATTGTGAAGTAAATATAATGTAGGTGGGCATGAAAATCATTTTTTAAAAACACTAATGCAAATACTGATAATTTGCTTTGTAATGAATGATGTCCTACTTTAATCCTTAACTCTTACATTTGGGAATGACTCCTCCAGTGATCAATCCCAAATTCAGTCATGCAAGTCATATCCCTCACAAGAAGTTTTATTACCAGACACCAAGATTCCAGATGTCCTCCAACAAAAGTAATTCAAATGGCCACGGATCATGAAAAGAGCATCTTAAAATGATTCATGGGAAAAAAATGTGTAAATACTTTCCTGTGTATTTACAGGATAATTTTTTAAAATTTGAGTAGTCACCAGGAAACTATGGCTTTCTCTTTTAAATGCACATATTTCTAGATGCGAAAGTATAGAGTCAAAATCTCCCAGAAGGAACCCTCAACTGTTAAAATTCAACTTTGGATTTTTAAGAAATACACTCTCCCACGTGTATAGCATGGCAATTTTTTTCTCATACTGTGGGTTTTCTATTTACTCTATTTATTGTGTCCTTGGCTGTGCAGAAATTTTTTTAATTTGATGAGGCCATACTTGTTAATTTTCATTGTTGCTGTGATTACTTTTGAGATTTCCAGAAATTATTTCCCAAGGCCAGTATCTATGAAAGTTTTTAGAATATTTTCTTCTAGAATTCTTGTAGTTTTGTGCCTTAGGTTTAACTCTTGACCATGAATTAACCCATATGGAATTAATTTTTGTGCGTTGCACAAGGTACCTATCATGTTTCAGTTTTTACATTTGGCTATCCATTTTTCACATCACCATTTATGGATTAAAGATTCTTTTTTTTCCAATGCGTGCTTTTATCGACTTTGTCAAAAATCAAATGGTAACGTGGTAATGCTTTCATCTTTGCGTTTTGTGTTCTGATCCATAGGTCTATGTGTCCATTTATTGTGCCAATACCACATTGCTTTGGTTACTATAGCCCTGTAGTATAGTTTCAAGAATAGTGAGGTGATTTCTCCTGCTTTGTCCTATTTTCTATGTTGCTATTAAGAAAGATGTTACATCTTTTATTTGATTCTCAGTTTTACTATTATCAGCATACATAAAAGTTACTGATTTGTATTAATTTATTTTGCAGCCTTAAACTATATTGAATTTATTTATCAGTTTCACTTTGGAGTTTTCTAGGTAATGTACCCAATTTATTAAATATGAAAGACTAAGTAAAGCTATACTATCTTTGTTCTTTGCTTCATTTGCTTAAGATGAATTTTCCTCTTTTATTTACCTGAATAATGTTTTATTGTCCAGGATTCTATTCAATCCCGGTACTCCATGAAAGCTCTTTTGACCCACATTTTTCAAACCTGACAATATTTATAAAGGTATAAATGTATATAATATACAAGGCATGAATAACATATACATAGGTGTATATATGTATAAAATTTTTAATGACTCCTTTAATATTTTGTGTGGATTATTCTGTTACAAAATTGCAACCTCTGGATCTAACTTATTATCATTAAATAATAATGTCTTTCAGAAAAAGTTACTTCTGTTTCATCAAAGTTCCTAATATGGAAAGTAATAAAGTTCTACTCTTTAAAAAAAGAAGAGTAGATTTTATTTATTCATTTGAACAATGAAATAGATATTGGAAAGTGACAAATGTCTTACCAGTAGCATTTCTTTAGGTAGAATGTCAAGAGCAAATATAGTCACAAAAAGACACAGCTCAATCAAAGATAGATTAGACATAAAATGCCTTATACAAAATCTATTTTTTAATCATGAACATGAACATGTATAGAAAGTCCATTTTGCTGTGAAGTAAAAAGAATAAATTTGTGATAATAACATACAGAACAACAAGCATTTGTTTAATTTGGAAATTAGGATTATAAGAAAAATTAATTTATAATAAAATATTGAATGCCTTTTTTCTCCATTAATCTACACTAAACCTTGCAGAACATGCAGAATATGCAAAATGGTACTTGTTACTTAGAAAATGTGTTTTGATTTAACACGAAAGAGACAATTTTAGATAAAATAAATTTTTTTTCTAAACTAATCTTTCAATAATTACTTTTATGGAGATTATAATTAATTTAATTTTATTAATAACAAATTTTCATATAAAAACATATCAGGACATATTTTCTCTATAAAATAAAAATAAATTGCAATTATATTGCTATAACTTTTCAATGGATTTTTGCATAAGTTATCTCATGTAGTCCTTCAAATTACCCTATATATTCCTTGTAAGGGATTTTATTCTAGGATCTATAGCACAGAATGTTTAATAAGCCCTATAAACAGTTATGAGTAATAATTAAGATGAAAATAATAGCTTATACAGAATATAATTAAGAGAAAGAGTCAAGATAGAGATGATATTTGTAAAGAGCAAGAAGTTACTGAGGTGGATATTTATTTTTTATGAAAGAACAATAGAGATTTTATACTAGAAATGGTAAGCTTATTTAGGAGTCAAAAGAAGTATTATTATGGTTGTTTTTGTGTTAAGGAGATGAAAGGAAGAAAATTCATAAAGAGAGTTTAGGAAATTAAATCTACAAAGATTTTAGAGGAAAGAGATCAGATGTAATAATAAAAGAAGAAAAATTAATATCGAATTAAGACTTCTAAAATGATTTTGTTTAGAAATATTAAAATATTTCTAAATATAAAAAAAAAGTATGGTTTTTAAAAACTTTAAAAACCATATTTTAAAGTTTAAATGTAATTGATATAAAAAGAGAACTGAAACTTTTACTAACAATGGAAAGGAAAAAAAGGTTTTCAAAAATTACCTTTCCACAACGTAGTGAATAATATAAACACAAATCATTTGGGAATAAAAATAAAAAAAAATAGCTAATTAGTTTTATGCCTGAATTCAACACATGCATCAAAGATTTGTAGAATATCATTTTCACATATGGACTTCCATTTGAAGAATTGTGCAGAATGTCAATACCTACCTAATTCTGCTTTTATTCTAGCCATCGTTCAAATTGCAACACATGCATGTCATTCATATTGCTCTGTGCCCTCTCCTCTCCTCCTCTCTCACAAAATAGCAAGCACCAATATCTTACAAAAATATGATTAGAGGAGCAAAAAGTACAATGTATCAAAATAATAAAAATAATAATGGAGAAACATAAACAAATAGAACTTCCCATAGGGAATATTCTTATTCAATAAACAAAGTGAAATAATATACCACTTAAACTAAGTGTAACTAAACTATAATTCATCATTGGTAAATGTTAATGCTGATAAAATATTAATAGAAAAGAGAAATATATTACTGACATTAAGGAAGAAAAGAAGCCCAATTATTCATATAAATACCCCCAAACAATACTTAAGTTTTGGTCAAGAAAAATATAGAACAATGACGATGGTAAAAGCTACCACATGATACAGGAACCATACATTCATATAAATAGAAGGAACAATTTTAAAAGCTTTAATACCTGGGAAGACTTAAAGATATTTAAGCAAAAATGAAAAAAAGAGCTTAAAATAAATAAAAATAATGTCTTATCAGGGCAATTAACAAACCAAGGACAGGGTATACATATATTCTAAAGATATTCATAAAAATAACCAAATTAAACATATATTGTACAAAAGCATTGACATTTAAAAAGTGATATTTAGCAGAAAAAAATAATCTAAACCAAGTGCAATAAAAAAGCCTAAATGAATAAGAATGATTTATAAACATGGACCAAAGGGAAAAAGTAATCCTAAAGAACGTAGAGGTTGAAGATTAAAATAACACTGGACATTATTTTATAACATAAAGTAGGTAAGTGGAGAGTAGTTGTGGTGGTCACTCCTGTAATCACAGCACTTTGGGAGACCGAGGCAGGAGAGGCAACATAGTGAGATTTCATTTCTAAAAAAAATAAATAAAATAAAAAATCCAATACAATACAATAGGTAGGTAAAAATTTATTAAAATATTTGAATATGTTAATTTTGCAACTCATCGACACAGAAAGTGAGCAACAACAAAAGTGTAAGGAAAGAAGTAATATATATAAAATAGCAGAAGTCAAACCAAGACTGCGTAATAAACCATATTATTACCATATCTTGTCATATCATATCTTATCATAGGTAAAATAAACATTCCAAGTTATAAAAATATTATAAAGGAAAATTTAGTAGTTAATATAAAAATTGTAGTTTTAGAGGTGATTTAACTAAGTAATAAAGGAAGAAATTAATTCTATCTCAGATGCCACATCTCCCCGGGAGGGCATAACTGTGTATATGAAATAGAATATAAAAGGAAATATAGGAAGAGTGATAAAATCACAATAAAAGTGTGAATTTATAATTTATGTGTAAAACTTTATAAACACTCTAAAAATCAACAAGTAATCAAGTATGAGTTGTACAGGCCGTTCATTTATGGGGAATGAATAATTAATCTGTTTCAGATGCTTGATGGTAAACATAATCCAATAATGCCAAAGAAGAGAAGCAAGGAACTAGCGTTATACCTTATATACTCAGGAAGCTACGTTGTGAACTACTTTGGGAAATAGCTTGTCAATATACATTAAATTTTAATAAGTGTTAAAAAGTATAAAGTAGACATATACTTTTTATTTCAAAATATCCTGAAGCAAATAGCATAGACATCAGTGAGCCTGATTGCGTGCACACATGCATGAATGTTTCCCATGTGGTTCCATGCATTGTAAGTATGTTTCTGTCTTACTCACTCACACATATATAAAAAATTCAAACACAGCGAGTGCTGTGGCCCACATGACAACAACTTTCCATTCAATGTGGTAGTTTCCAATGTGAGGTTATGATCATTTTGAAGAATTAATTAAACATATAACAAAAAAACTCAGTCAACATAATTTTTGGAGTACTGTTTGGACTAATCATCTTCCTTGTGTGTAACAATGAGGAAGACACAATTACTAGTCCCAGGAATTTGTGTCAGTGAAGGATACAGATGTTCAGTTACATAATTTTATTGAGAAAGAAATTTTCATGAATAATAAAATTATTGTCCTGAAGAGCATCTGTGACTTTTGGTTAAAATAGTCATTGAATGTAGACACAGTCTTCCATTCAGTGCTAAATTGATTATTCAAAGTACAAAGTAAAAAAAAAAATAACAGGAACTGAGGTAATACCACATATGCTGCTGAGAATGAAGTTTCATTTCTTTCTAAAAACCAATTTCCAGTTTCTATCTAGAGAAGCAGGAGCATATATAATGCAGTCAGGGTAGAGATGGCCATGTGCGAACAGGATGGAAAAACGCCAAGGCAAGGGAAGCTCACGCGCAGGAACGTGCTGTTTGTGGCTCCGTCTGGCTGATGATGGTACATTTGATGAAGCAAACTTCTGCTTCACTTCCACTGTCCAAATCTCAGGCAAGTTCCTCTCTTGACAAGAAGATTCCTGAATATTTAGTTCTCATCCTAATATGAGAGCAAAAGAGTCAGTGTGGCAAAATCACCACCATAGAGCACACTTCCTAATTGCTTTGCAGAATATTTTCAACAATAAGAAGCCACCATATTTAATCCAGAAAATCTTGCCATACTAGATGTGTCAAGGTAAAATTAGAGCTTTCAAGTGAAGCAAGAATAAATACCTTGTGAGGTAAAAATGCGTATCTACCAGAATCTTGCCCAAAATGTAATATAAACAACCCTATAGCTATTTACTAGCTAAAATTGATTACTTCACTTCTGTTTGGCATTGAACATTTTATTCAGCTCGGAAGCATAATGGCTTCTTAAAATATTGCTTATTGTATTATTAGCTTTCAAATTATCATGGTTGAATATTAGCTAACATCTTGAAGCAACGCTAATACAAATTGAATGTCTTAGCATGTTGGACTCATGTTGTTTTAAAAGTATCTTTCTCAAAAAAAAAAAAGTGTCTTCCTTTATCTTTCAAGGTAGAAAGTAAAAATTATTATCAAATATGTCTGTAAATACCCCAATCTTTTTATTCATTTATTCATTCAACATAGTAACTATCAAAGACATACTTGTGCCCGATTCTGTAAAGTCACTGTGGAGGACAAAAATATATCCCAGTATTAATTGAGGAATAAATCTGAGATACACAGGAATGATTGACTTTTCCCCCTAAAGTTGGGTGAACAATGAAATGGAAGATCTTTATTGTGATCTGAGAGAAATGTAAGAGATTCTGGACATAGCATTTGGGTGGTAGAGACACATCAGCAGGTACTGAAGTATGATTTTAAGACTAAGTAGGATATCGACACCATTCTACAAAGGTAAACACTGGTTATGAAGACCTAGAAACAGCACACCTGGGGGAAATAGAAGATAGCTGTAGTTTGAAAAATCCTTGTGTGAGGGTTAAGAGGTGATGCTTGTTGCTGGTCAGAGGACAGATGAAGGAATGTGTTTGTGTACTGTAGTATGGAGTGTCCATTTTATCTGAAGTGACTTGAGGGACATTAAAGGGTTGTAAATTGTGTAAAAAAATCTAAATTAATAAAAAAAAATTGTAAAGATTATTCTTGAGATGCCTTGATAAGAAATCAGAAAAGATCAAAGTTGAAATCTGACAGAATAAGATGGGAAGTGATGTTACTATTGACATGGAATAGAGAATTGGTACATATAGTGCAGCTGGAATAGTAAAAAAACAGATGAACTGGAGAATTTGCATGAAGAAAAAAATCAATGAGGCATAATTTATTAAATTCTTTGAATAAGCAAAAAGGAGGTATTAATTCTTTGACAAATGTACACAGGACAGTGGCACCCACAAAGATTTGAAAGCAGACCAGGCAGTAAAAGTAGGTGGTGAAGCGAGGCAGTTCTCTACACGCCGTGATTGAATTACTTGCAGCCACCAGGGAGTCCATTATAAATTGTTGGATGTATTACTCCAAAGTTTAACAAAATACAATGTCAGAACTGTAGGTGCAGGTTTTTTAAAGAGTGGAATTGAATGGCATAGCCTAAGAAGGAAATATAAAATTATAATAATAAAGTCTAGGACAGAATCAGGAGGAACAATAATGGAATCTGTAAATAAAAGACCTTTGATGTGATTGCTTTAAACTGTCTTGTATTTAACTTGCCTTAATAGAGAAAACTATCATGGGAGAGATGAAATCTATCATGGTAGTTGATGCCTGCATAAAATAAAGAAGATGTTATGCTGATGAAGATTTCCCAAGATCAAGCCAGGTGAGGTGGGACATGCCTATTGTTCTAGCTATTCTGGAGCCTGAGGAAGGAGGGCCTCTTAAGCCTAGCAACTGAAGGCCAGGTTAAGCTACACAGCAAGACCCCGTCTCTGAAAGTAAATGAATTTATTAGTAAATGTTAACATATTATAACAAAAAATAAGATTTCTCAAGATGAAAGTGAAACATATATTAAAAGTAACATTCCAACTAAATTGTGTATATGTGGGCACAATATATACTCACATAGTGGTATTCTCAAACTTATGTTTGATTGTATATGTTATATACATAGATACACACATACGTATGTGACTTCTTAATTTATGACAGAGACTTAGTCACCCTGGGGTTGAGTGCTGTGACATCACAGCTCATAGCAACCTCAAAATCTTAGGCTCAAGTGATCCTCTTGTCTCAGCCTCCCACGTAGCTGGAACTATAGGCGTCTGCCCCAGTGCCTGGCTACAGACGATATCGCACTAGCTCAGGCTAGTCTTGAACTACCAATTATTCCAGAATTAAATAACTTGTAGCACAATGTACTGTGTTTTATATGAACAAAATAATTGGAAATAAACTATAAGCTTCTATATTGTAAATATTTGTTTAGTTTTGCACTTTAATAGCAATATATGCAGAAAGTACCCATTAAATATTCAGAGATGCCACAGAACATAGAAAAGTTTTAGCATAATAAAAAAACTCCATGTTAAAATGAAAGTTACAGCGCAAAATACCTCAGGGCAGAACTTCCCCTTCCACCTGATCTGTGGAAAATAAAATGTACAGTTGTATTCTAGAAAATCTGCTCACATTCCAATATATAGGAGTTGATATATAACTCTAAACTGCAATCTAATTTTATTTGTTAAATCATTTACAGGTCAAAAACATTGCATGCACTAAGAACATGTTTTGAAAACATATTTTTTCATATAAGTCTTAACAATTTATTTTGGTTCATTTTTATTTTAGGATATTTTACCTTATATGCTCTCTTGTAATTATCACCCATTTTATTTAACCTTGAACTTTTAATTTTTTATTTATTTTTGCTTTTTTACTTTTTTTTTTTTTTTTTTTTTTTTTTGAAGTTTTTGGCCAGGGCTGGGTTTGAACCCACCACCTCCAGCATATGGGGCTGGTGCCCTACTCCTTTGAGCCACATGTGCCACCCATTAAACTGGAACTTTTTACTGAAGCATAGATTGCAGGCAAAAATTATATAATACGTAACTATAGAACTTAATTTTCACTAACTGAACTAACTCACATAAAAACATCCAGATCAAGAAATAAAACATTTATCTCTCTACAGAATTTCCTTCTAACCATTATTACTTCTCTCTTGAAGGTTATATTCATTTTGAACAAACTAAATAGGCTTAGCCTGAATTTGAAATTTCTATGAATGTCATCCTATTATTCACACAATTTTATGTTTGGCTTTTGCCTTAAATATCTTGTGTGATAAATTATTTTATGGATATATATTTTAGTTTAGTGCTGGTTTATTCATTCTCACTGCTGCACGCCATTGTTTAATTAGACTGAAATGGATTTATCTATTCTACAGTTTATATCATTTCCAGTGTGATGATTATGAACTGTGATGTTATCAACATTCTTTTAGTGAAGGTACTTAGGAGAGCTTATTTTCTAAAGACACCACTGTTAGTTTTAAAATATAATGTAAAAAAGAACTTATTATATTCCTTCCTTGAAAGATGAGTGTTTGTATTACCTTAAACGGGTTGAAGATAAGCCTAAGATTAAAGATTATTAACAATAAAACAATGAAAGTATCACTAAAAGGAGCAGAGTCATTATATTATAAAAATGTTTCCAGGGATTGCAGATATTAAGAGTTCAGAGTACTTTGGGAGGACACAGAGCGACTGACAGTGGAAAGTTATAGTTTGGTTGATGTAGTGACCAGAATCTTAAATGGCCCACAGAACCTTTACTCCCTGTGTAATTCCTCTCCCTCAAAAGATGACTGGACCTGTGACGATAATGGATAGCATTACCAAGATGGTGTTACTTTATATGTTGAAAGAGAAGGAATTATTTTTTACAGATGCAAATAAAGGCCTAAAAAATTTGTCAAAAGTTTGATTCTTCTCAAAACCTATAAAGCAGTACTAAGAGTCATGACCATACTATTGAACAATTTCTGTGAAGAGAGGAAACATCTACCAATTGAGAATCTCAAAGATACAACCACAGAGAATTTTTAAGAACCCTTAGGTACAAATGAAAATGAAATGCAGTAAGCATCTTGACACAGACCTAGGAATGCCTGAGCACATGATTCAGCGAAGCTGAGTCTTGACTCCTAGTGCATGAAATGGAGAGATAATAAATTGGTATTTCATTTAAAAGTGACATTTGTCATGACTTATGAAACAAAATTAGAGAGATTAAATGTTTGGGTGCAAGAATTGGAATGGTGCTACGGCAAACACCTTGAATACAGGAGAAACTACTTTGAAACTAGGCAATGGCTCTAGCAGAATTTCAGGGGTTGTGTTATTGAAAGCACAATTCAATTTAACAGTTAGCTAATAGAAATTTAAATCTTGAGTAGGTGAAGACATAAGGGGAAATGAAGAATAGTCTATCAAGGAATTAGCTGACTGCAGAACACTCAGAAACAAAACATGTCTACATGCCTGGTCACACTGAAGGAATTTCTTGTTTGAATGCCTATAGGTGTTGTCCATAGTCCAAATGTAAAAGTAGGCAGGATCCTTTTCATATGCTGGCTGAAAACTTAACAAAATTGTGTCCTGTAGATATATAGAAAGAGGAGATTATGGGAGAAATATAAAGGTACAACTTGGACATACCTTGGACATTTCCAAGCACAGTGTTGAAGGTGCTGCCTGGTTTCTCCTTTCTTCTTACCCTAAAATGTGAGTGAAGAATTTCTAAATATAAAGGAAACAGGACTGGATGATTTTTTTGTTTTAATTTTCAGCCTACCAAAAAGGTAAAAGATGCTAAAATTCAGAATGACTGCTGAAACCAGGACATAGAGAACAGGGTAAGTGTATATGACTATATAGTCCTTTGCTAAAACTTCATAAAGATCAAAAGGTCAGAATACACAGTGACACAAAGAGTCCTTCAAAGAGATTAAGGGTTTGAGCCAAAAAACTTTCAAATAAACCAGGGAGTTCCCAGGAGGCTTAAGGAAATTGTCTCTATTTCATCTCAGCAAAAGCCCAAGATAGAGAGGAGATTATCTGGAAAAGATTTGTGGTTGTGTTATTTGTCTAATGAATTAAATCCCCTTGAAATCTTTGAAGGCTCACACAGTTCTTGAGAAAATTGTTTCAACGGAACTACTGTCAGTTTGGAGGAAAAGAAATGAGGCTGTCAGTCTCACAAAATTCTTTTGACAGGAAGGAGCCTGATAAAAGTACTCAGCTGCAAACACATATTAGCTTTACTGAAAAAGAAGCAGTGATTTAAAGTGTGGAGCCAGAATCCCAGAGGTAAATTCAGGAGCCATGAAGGATTATTCCTACACTTTGAAAGCTAATCAAGGAAAATTCAACACTTGTCCTGATGGATTTCAAAACTTTCAGGGTCAACTTATTCATTTACGTTTTCCTTTATTTTTCTTTCTGAACCAAATGCCTTGTTATTCTATCCTTGTCTGAGCATTATATGTTGGGAACTTCAGAGACTTCTCTTTCTGTCCACTGATGGAAAGTAATTGTTTCAAGCAACCTGTGTTTAGATAATTTAGAAGATGATCTGTGGGATTTTGAGCTGACACTATGATCTCATGAGATGTGGGATATTATGATGAAGGTAATTATATTCTGAAATATGGGACCAGAAGATGGATGGCAGAAGACAGAGATTGTGGCAAGACTTGTCATATGCAGAAGGATTTTTAAGGGTTCTAATAACTGGTAGTTGAGTAAATAAAAAAGAATGTTACCCTAACTATGCCTGACCAAACTGGGAGATTCTAAAAAGGGAGCTTAGAAGTCAGAGACAGGTTCTACTGTTGACCTTGAAGAAGGAAATTGGCGTGCCTCTAGAACCTGTGGGCATCAGTTATGCAACCACAGGATATAGATTTATTTTACCCACAATAGGGATGTGCAAAGAAGATATATGTAGTCTGCACATAAAAAGTAGCTTGATGACCCTGAGAAAGGGACCCAGCTAAGGTACACCTGGACTACTGAACACAGAAACAATAATATGGACTTTTTAAAAATATGCAGTGTTTGTGGTGGTTTGTTATACTACAGTGGAATCCTATCACTGGACGAAGTGAAAGAAAAGTAGGGTAAGAAATGGTTATCCAAAGGAAGACAGGAAAAGGGCAATCTCCAATCAAGACGAATGGCCTTCACTTCATGTGAGATGTAAGAAACAGCCGGACAGTATATAACTAAAGTTACTTCAGTATGACTGTACCAAAAGGGGTAGCCGTAATGATAATGATGCTTTGGAGGTGATGCTGAAAATTTTGTGTATATGAACCCATTTTATTTTCGCAATGTCATCATCAAATACATTTTACTACCATCCTTATTTTACACATGAGGAAATTGAGCTGCAAGAGGTTTCCTGTAACTTGCCAAAAATCACACAGCTAATAATTGGAGTGAGCAGAATACAATGCAGGTGGACTATCTCCAGAAATTCTGAAGCTCTCACTATCATTAAAAATTAAGATCTAGTTAAAGAACAAAAAGTTACAGATGGTCATTCATTAACAAACATGACTTAATTTAGTCTTCTTACCAGGTTCTTACAGAAGAAGCAGCTTCCAATAATAATAAAAAAAAAAAAGGAGTGAAAATTTCATATTTGTGTACTTTAAACACTAGAATTCTATCAGGAACTAGCAAAATGTGAAAGTGAAGGCTTCTAAACAAAGTTAAAGTTTATAAAAATAATACATGTTTTGAAAAGACGTAAATAGATTAGAAGATAGTAAAAGGCAAGGAGAAAGAATTCATAATTTTCTGAGGAACCTCATGTTATTTGGCCCTCTGAAAACATTTTCAAACTGAAAACCATATGAAACTGTGTGTCATTATTATAGTTTGATTAAAATCACTACATTGTAGCTCTCTGCTATTCACAAAGCAGTCCCCAAACACCAGTGTCAATCACAGGCTTGCTAAGATGCAGATTTGGGGGTACAACTCCAGGCTTACTAATCAGGATTTGAATTTTGATAATAATATAGGTCAGTCTCATGACAAAGTTTAGGAATCACTGATATAAGTGCCATCTCTAATTATTCTTTACACAATGTTATTGTAACATCCTGTATACCTAAATTATTCCCCTCTTACCTTGGTATTAGCTAATTTTGACTTCATATGAATTATATTTTTATCTGTAACATTTTGAAAATACAATTTCATATTAAAATACAATTCAAACTGAAGCATATTACTAAGTGGAAATGTATAACATAAAATACGAGACACAAAGGAGAAGGAACAAGTGGAGTAGAAGTGATCAGATTGCGTTTGAAAGCTCATCAGATACGTAAAAACCTATCAACCTAAAAACATTGGTGTTTTCTTTAGCTGTTTGATTTGTATTTGCAGCCCACATTTTGACCACATGTAAAGGAGAAAGTCCAGGGAGTGTGCACACTCTTTGATGGATGTTCATTGCAGTAGTAGAGCTAGAAAGGCTTTTACAGAGCCCTGTACGGCACTTTGGGGCTTTATAAAAAAATAAAAAAAAAGAAAATATGAATTATTGCAGACTTTACTAGAGCAAAATGCACTAGAGTACAACATAAGTAAACCGTGGTTCAATGACTTTCATTCTACACAAAGAGATTTAGATAGTGATATATATGAAATAAAATGCCTTAGATAAATTTACCTCACAAAGTCACCCGTAGGGTACCCAGAGAGGAGAGCAAGGGGGATCAATGACAAAAAAAAAAAACAAAATCCAATTAAAGTTGCAATTATTAATGTGTCATAAAAGCTAGGATTAGGGACCAATTTATTACTTAATAAATACATCACAAATAGTTTAAATGTTGAAACAAGATTCAAAATACTTCATAATTAATAATGTTAATGTCTTAAAATTTCTCAGCAATCATGCTAAATTCTATTCTTTTTCAGCACCTTTATTCTACATTGGTCCTAGACATGATTCAAGTATGCGTACATTTATGTTCACATGAAATATCCTACTGAATATCCTCCCTTGGCTGTCTCAAAATTACTGAAAGTTCAATATTATAAGTTAAAACTTAAATATCCCCTCATGTGAATTCCAATATTAAATTAAACCTACTCATTTTAAATAAATCAGCAACTTTTCTCAGCATCATCCTTCATACATCCTTTTCCTTTAATATCCAAGTATACTATCTTATTTGTACACATTTGAAGCTGTTGTATCTCCTTTGTCATAACCATCTCGTAAAACAAAGTTACCATAATATCTTTCCAGAAGTAAACAAACTTTGTATTATCTCTCTGCAGTTAACATGCTCTTCTTGTTATAGTTTCTGTATTTCAGGCAGAAGAACCTTACAAACTGGAAATTCAATCATAACTTTTATTTCTTCCCAATTTTGTAAAAGTAAAATGGTCAGATCTTTCATATGGCCAATAATATTCACAAACTATATCCTATCCATATCTTGGTTCTCCAAGCTTGCTTGACAGTATGTATCAGTCAAGGTTCACCAGAGAAAGGCCAGCTCAATCCTATCATCCCTACCAGGAGTGACAAAGTGAGACTGTATCTCAAAAGGAAAAAAAAAAAAAAAAAAAAAAAAAAAAAATATAAATAAAAAATTGTGAGAGAGTTGAACCGGCCTTAATATTAGAGACTATATACAAGGCAAATGATC
>CAUYPK010084465.1:0-11680 GCA_963574355.1 Loris lydekkerianus
GTAAACGTCTCGGCACAACAACTAAAACAACGCCAGGAAGGCTACGTAGACGGGTGTGATGAAAATGTGTCAAACGGTTTATGGAACTAGTGTATGATGCCCCATGATCATATTGATGTGCACAGCTATGATTTAATAAAAAAAAAAAAAAAAAAGTGTAATAAGGGAACAAGCCATGAGAGTATCTTGTGGGGGAGTTGTCTTTCAAATCTGATGCAACAGCACTTGTGACAGTTGATCATATACATTGGGTCATTCTTGTTATATCCAAAGAAATCAGAGCACAGGGGTGGGGAGGGTAGAGCATTCAGGGTACAAAACATTGCTCTAAGAATGTTATTCTCTGCAAGCCTGGCTACTGAAACTGCCTGTTGTAACCTAAGATCAGTTTTTTCTACAGCTGCTGAAATAACCTGCTGCAACTTAGAACTAAATTACACACTGCTGTCATCCACCGGTCAGAGCTTGCCAGCTCCCCAAACTCTTGCTAGCACCAATGAATTTTCTTAAAGAACATTACATACATTTCTCCTTTTTCTAAAACCTCTAACTTTTTCTTTGTTCTTCGGACATACCAAAGACCACCCAATCTGTATGGATGCCCTGAATTGTAATTCTTTCTTTCCAAATAAAACATCTTAATTTAGAGATTCATCTCATTTGTATTTTTACTTTGACATGCTAAATCCCTCAGCTGGGAGTCTGCTTGACTTATCCAAGGATCTATAAGGTAAGGAGTGGACTTAAGAGTGGGGACAGACACACCACTTGGAGGTTATGTTGGTGGTCCACACTAGAGATGATAAAGACTAATTAGTGAGGTAAGGATCTATTTGAAGCTAAAGCTAAAAAGTTTTGTATACGGATGGCATGAGAGATGTAAAAGAGGAGAATCAATGATGATTCCAGGTTTTTTGGCCTTAGCAGCTTGGTAAATGGGGGCACTCTTTAACGAAAGGGGGAATGCTCAGGGAGGGGGGGGAAGATGGGAAGGATGGGAAGCAATAGTGGGAACGAGTCCATAGTATGGTTTGAGAGATCTACAGTTATCCAAATGGAGATGCTGAATAGGCAGCTGGATATACAAATCTGGAGTTCAGGGACTAGAAATAAATATTTTGGAGTCAAATATGAAAGATATTGGGTGGCCCTGTGGCTCAAAGGAGTAAGGTCCCATATGCCAGAGGTGGTGGGTTCGAACCCAGCCCCGGCCAACAACTGCCCCCCACCCCCCCAAAAAAAAGATATTTAATGCTATGTGCATCAATCAGGACTTTCCAGAAAAATAGAACCAAAAGGATTACATGTAAGTATATGTGTGTGTGTATGTATATTTAGATAGATAGATAGATAGATAGATAGATAGATAGATAGATAGATAGATAGATAGAAAGAAAACATAAACCTTTTTGAAGAATTACAGTTGAGGGTGCTAACAAATCTGAAAACTACAGGACTGGTCTGCAGCCTGGAAATTGAAGAAGTTGATATTAGAGTCTTTAGACTAAAGGCAGTCGGCACACAGAACTGCTTCCTTTATAGGAAACCTCAGTCTTTTCTCTTAAGGCCTTCAACGAATTGAATGAAGCCCGTTCACATTATAGAAGATAAGCTGCTTTACTCAAAGTCTACTGATTTCATTATTAATTCTATCTAATTGGAGAACCTGTGGCTTTTTTACTGAATCCAAATTATACAGAACAAATCTTTTTAATAAATTTTGGATTTGGTGGAGGGGCTGCACTCAAGGATCTGGAAGGCCACATGTGGCCTTGAAGCCATAGATTCCCCACCCTTGAAGGGAACTAAATGAACTTACCCAGGGAAATAATATATTCAGAGAAGTGAAGATGGTCCAGGACAGAGACCTGGCACACTTAAACTGCAAAGGAAGAGCAGGATCCAGCAAAGGATCCTGAGAAGGGTCTGGAAGGAGGCAAAAGAAAGCCAAGACAGTGTGGTGCTCAGAAGCCGACCAAGTGGTCCAGTAAGAAAGATCAACGGTATCAAATGCTGCCAAGAAATCCTGTAAAGTAAGGGCTGAGTCATGGAGGTCCTTTGTGAAAAAGATGGGAAAGAAGAAATCCTAATTAGAGGGAGTTCAACAAAGAAACAGAAAATAAAGAAATGGGGGTAGTAAGTACAGCCTACTCTTTCAAGGAATTTTGTTATAAAAATAGAAAACCAAGAAAAGAGCTGAAGAGAAATGTAGGATCAAGGAAGATTTGGGGAGCTTTTTTTTGTCCAATATAGCATGTTTTTATGCTAAAGGAATGATCTAATAGAGGGAAATTTGGCAATTTCTAGAGGAAGGGAATAAACAATCCCTGCAGAACCAAAGTCCTTTAAACACACAGTACATTTATTACGCTGCACAGACAGTCAAATCCAGACTCTGTCACAAACTACAGAGTCAAGTTACTCAGCCTCTCAGCTTCTTTATCTTCTTTGTACAAGGCCCTGTGTGGTCCATCTACCTCTTCATCTCACCCAAGACTTTCCTGATCAAACCCTTCGCTCCAGTTATTAGCCTTCTCTAGACCTCTTTAATTACTATGCTCCCTCCCACCACAGGGCTTTGCCAACTCCCAAGCATTCAGCAAATCTAGTTCCAACATGTCTTCCTTGGGGAAGCTAGTAAAGAAGTCTAATCCCTCTAAGAAAGGCTCCATATTAACATGTATTCTTTCTGCTTAATACTTACCACAATTGCAAGCATACTTTTATTTATGATTATTTGATCAATGTCAGCTTCTTCCTGGCACAGTCTGAAAGAACTGTGATGACTAAATGGTCTAAATCTGCATTGTTCAACCCAATTGCCACTAGCCACATGTGACTACTGAGATTTAAAAGATAGCTAGTGTAAGTGTGGATTTGAAGTTCTTCTCTAAGTTTAATTAATTTAAATGTAAACAGCCACATGTGAGCAGGGGCCAGGATTATTTATGCTCACAAGCATTTCACAGCACTTAAAACAGTACACACACACAGTAATTGCTCAATAAATATTTGTTGGGAGATTCAATGTGTAAAATGGGGATATTACTAGTTAACTTGTAGGTTTCCTGTTTTTTCACAGAGAAAAGGAAAAGAGTTTTTATTTGGTAAATGTCAGGAGGTCCTAACTTCTCCTATAAAGGTAAATTTGCCATCCATCTGGTGGGTAATAAATGAGAACATATTGGGCAGTCTGAATAAAATGATATCTGAAATATACATAGCAGAGTACCTAGAACATAATAAGCACTCAAAAAGTGGCAGTCTATCAGCTTCAATGTGTACACAGAGAATAAGCAAATTATACTGTAGCAAAACTGGGGAAGGCCTCACAAAATGATACTTAAAATCTTTTTTTTTTTTTTTTTTTTTTTGCAGTTTTTGGCCAGGGCTGGGTTTGAACCTGCCACCACCTCTGGCATGAGACCAGCTGCTTACCCCTTTGAGCCACAGGCACCGCCCCTTTAAACCCTATCTTAAGGAACAATGAAGGAAGTAGTAGTAAGATGGGAGCCCAGGAATTTGTCAGTGCTTCCTATGTGTCAGTCATAAATCTACATGATCAATTTAATCTTCATTACAATCCAATGAAAGAGGTACTATTATTTTCCCCATTTTGCAAGTGAAAAAAATTAAGGTATAAAAAAGATAATTATCTTGCCAGGCTGGGCCTAGTCTCACGCCTGTAATCCTAGCACTTGGGAGGCCCAGGAGGGTAGATTGCCTGAGCCCACAGGTTCAATATTAGCCTGAGCAACAGTGAGACCCCTGTCTCTAAAAATAGAGGCACCTGTAGTCCCAGCTACTTGGGAGGCTGAGGCAAGAGAATCGTGTGAGCACAAGAGTTTGAGGTTGCTGTGAGCTATGATGCCATGGTATTCTACCGAGGGCAACAAAGTGAGACTCTGTCTCAAGAACAAAACAAAAGGATAATTATCTTGCCCATCGTTACTTAACTAATATAATAAAAGATAAGGTGGATTCAGGTTGAGACTGACAAGGCAGATGGGTAAATGACTCTTTCCCATGTATTCTCAGTTAATCCCCCAAATCATCGAAGCATTGCATCTATATTATGAAATCAGAAACTGAATTCCAGGAAGTTAAGAACCATGGGCTATAAATTCAGGTGGGCCTTATCTCCAAATTCATTATTTGTCTTACAATTAAATAACCTGTATGGTGAGGTACAGGCTAAAAGGCGGTAAAAGCAACTTGCTGTAGGGACCAAAAAAAGCAGTAACTTTCTGATAAGGACAAAGAAAGACTTCATTCATGAAACATTCATCCTAAAAACTTTGAAATCCTGCTTGGGGGTACATGACTTCTGTGAAGACTTTCCTGAAAAAACACTGAACTAGTCACTCCTTTTTTTGTGTTTCAAGCCACATTAAAGACATCTGTTTACACGTCTGCCACCCTTAGAACTGTCACTTACTGTGCACTTCTGGGCCAGAAGCTTTAGATAGTCTCATTAATCATCTCAATAGCCCTTTGGGATATGTATAGTCTTCACTTACAGATGAGTAACCAGGGTTAAGTGGCTGCCCAAGTTTTCACAACTAGGTGGGGATTTACACCTGCATGCTCTTCTCTCTCCATCACAGAATTATTTACTTCAGGGGCAGGTCTTTGTTTCCCTGGTACCTGGCACAGTGCCTTTCCTACAGAGGGCACTCACTTGAAGTTGAATTCAACTGGCATTCAGAGGGCTTTTGAATGTTAGTGAAGTGGAGAAGGCAAGAGAGTTTAAGGTATTCTGGTAAACCAATTTTCAGGGGTGGTGAAGCAGCCCTGACTTGCAGCATTTGCCGATTTCTTGGGTATAAATACCTTGGCTGATTTCGAGCTACCAACCGACTTACAAAATTCCTCAGTGTTTAACGATGGCTCTTGAGCTGGCAGGAACTGATTCTAGCACACGTCCAAAGGCTCAAGGTCATCAGGTACAAGCTACTTTCGTTTCTGCATCTTCTCTTCACAGCAATTCCCCAGACATAGACTTACCTACAACCACAGAAGATAAGGATACTGTTCTACCTCTGCTAAAGCTCACCTTTATCAGAGCCCCACAATCTGTTCCAATTCCAAGTGGTCTTAGGGTACACACACACCTTAAGCATCCATCCTCTTCCTATTTTGTATCCAGTACCATTCAATCCATTCTGCCTTCAGATGTACCCAGGTTTCATTTTTTGTAATTCTCTGAGCTAATCCCACAGCCTCATCTAGCTTTCTTTTGACAAGCAGTGCGGCCCAATAGTTGTAAGAACCAGCTCTGAAGTCAATAACCTGACTTTTAAGTTAGCAAGCTGTGTGCCTTTAGGCAAGTTCTGTTATCTCTCTGTGCCTCACTTTACTTGCCTATAAAATAGTGATAGAGTATCAACACCTCATGTGGTGGACTCAGAAGGTGGTAGTCATTTAACAAATGAGGTGTTACCATCACTATGTCCTCCTGCATGCTATAAATCCATGAAGACCTCAGTACGGTTAGAAGTCTGGATTTTCCCCTTTTATGAGCTAGTCATTCCAGGAACTGCCAACAATGTGTTATATTAGAAACTGATCAAAAGCTAGCTCAAGGAGTAACACATTCATGTTTCTTTTAATTAGCAGTCTGGCTAAGCACACCATTTTCCACAGCACATATGTTCTCATTACTCAGAGCTTGTCTTTCCCTGGTAGAATAAAAAAATAATTTTCTTAACCTGCTAAAAGGAGTAGAAAGAACATGAAGAATTTAAGAAATTAGTACATGCATTTTGTATTACATGTACATACATACATAATGTACATATGTCAGTACATGCAAAATATTCCCCTTCTGCATGCCACCTGCTTTAGGTCTTTCAGATCCCACTTCAATCCTAGAAGAAAGGAAGAGTTCTTAGTGTAGAAACCCATTACCCAGAAGTGCCTCAGGAGCTACAGGCTCCATTCCAGTCAACTGTCAGATGTCTTGCCTTATAAAACTGGAGATCAGTTCCTTCACCACCAGCCAAGGGGTTATGTGAGTATTAATAAGTGGTGGTACACAGCTTTTAGATCCCAAGATGAAAGAAGCACCATGTAGCTTATCACTATTATTATTTTTTTTTTTTTTTGAGACAGAGTCTCACTTTGTCACCCTCAGTAGAGTATCATGGCGTCACAGCTCACAGCAACCTCCAACTCCTGGGCATAAACGATTCTCTTGCCTCAGCCTCCCAAGTAGCTGGGACTACAGATATCGTCATTATTATTATTATTAGCCTCTAAGTTCTTAGACACTATTTGGTAATTGATATTGAGAACATCCTCCTCCAACTTCTCCAAGAGTCAAAATTCCACAATACGTGACACATGACATTAGTGGAGACCTATGGTCACCTCATGGAGCTCATCCTGAAGTAGCCCTGGATCTTCCTGATTTGTAACTAATGCTTTAAATCCTCATTTGGAGTAAGAGTGACAGGGCAGCACCTGTGGCTCAAAGAGGTAGGGCACTGGCCCTGTATGCTGGAGGTGGCAGGTTCAAACCCACCCCTGGCCAAAAACTACAAAAAAAAAAAAAAAAAAAAGGAGTGAGTTATATCTCATTTAGACATATTAAGACCAATTTTTCCACTATAAATAGAGATGGAAACTTTGTAGCTCTCCGCCAAAATATTTCTATAGTCCTTCATCTACAAATTTAATATGCTTATTTAATCTTTCAATAATCACAGGAACTCTCTGAGGCTATGCTATAATAAAGAAGGTTATAATGCCTTCTGCTCTTCTTGATAAGGTTAAATGTTTACCATTTAATGGGTTTCTTCCTTCTCATTGATAAACCATACCTTAAGACAGGGTCCAGTCATTGACCTTTCTAAGTGGGCAAGGTATTTTCCATCTCACTACCATCATATAATGACCATACTAGGTGTCTCTATACTTAATGATTTAAATAGGAGACAAATGTGAGGTTTATAGTGGAAATTATTGTGTTAATCCCTTCAGAGGAACCGACCTCAGCAGTTCCACAATCAAAACCAAGATGTTATTACTGTGGCATCACTAAATGGAGTCTGAGGCACAAGACTTCTCAAAATAAAGATTTCATTTCCCAGTCTCTTTTCAGCATATATAAAACTGGCTAAGTGACTAAATTCTGACCAATAGGATAAAAGCAAACTGTCATGTGAAACTTCTAGGAAATGTTCTTTTCTTTTCTTTCTCTTTTTTTATTATTATTATTATTTTTTATTTATTTATTTATTTTTTTGAGACAGAGTCTCACTCTTTCACTTTGGGGTGAGTGCCATGATGTCATAGCTCACAGCAAGAGCTTAAACTCTTGGACTCAAGTGATTCTCTTGCCTCAGCCTCCCAAGTAGCTGGGATTATAGGCACCCATCACAACACCCGGCTAGTTTTTCTATTATTAGTAGAGATGGGGTCTTGCTGTTGCTCAGACTGGTCTCAAACTCCTGAGCCCAAGGGATCCAGTTGCCTTCCAGAGTGCTAGGATTACAGGCCTGAGCCACCATGCCCAGCTCCAGGAAATGTTCTTATATGGAAAGGGCATGCCCTCCTTCAACCTTGGTCCAATTGACGGCTGGGGTTTGGACATCCACTTAGAATATAAGATGGAAGACAATGCTGAGGACTGTGAACATGAAAGAAAGAGGACTCAACACTGGAACAATGCTATGGAGTATCATATAAGTCTTGGACAGGCTGCCTCTATCCAGACTTCTTTTAGGTGGAACAGAAACATGCTTATACAGACATACCTCATTTCACCGCACTTGTCTTTTCTGTGTATGACAGATGCTATGTCTTTTACAAATTGAAGGCCCGTGGCTACCTGCATCAAGCAAGTCTTTCTGTCACTTTTCTACAGCATGTGCTCATTTCAAATCTCTGTCACATTTTGGTAATTCTCAAATATTTCAGATATCTTCATTATTGTTGTATCTGCTACGGTGATCTATGATCAGTGATCTTTGATGGTACTATTATAATTGTTTTGGGGCACCACAAAGCACACCCATATAAAATGGAGAACTTAATTGATAAGGTGTGTATTCTGACTCTTCATACCAACTGGCTAGTCCCTGTCTCTCTTCCTGACCTCAGTTTTCTCTATTCCCTGAGACACAATTATATCAAAATCATTAACCCTACACTGGCCTCTAAGTGTTCTAATTAAAAAGCTAGAAATGATGAAGCTTAGTGAGGGAGGCATATCGAAAGCCAAGATAGGCTAAAAGCTCAGCCTCTTGCACCAAGTGAATGCAAAGGAAAAGTTCTTGAAGGAAATTAAAAGTGCTCCTCCAGTGGACACATGAATGATAAGAAAGTGAAACATCTTTATTGCTGATATAAAGGAAGTTTTAGTGGTCTGGATTAAACCAGCCATAACATTTCCGTAACCCAAAGCCTAATACAGAAAAAGTCTCTAACCCTCAATTCTAAGAAGGGTGAGAGAGGTGAGGAAGCTACAAGAGAAAAGTTTGAAGATAGCAGGAGTTAGTTCATGAGATTTAAAGAAAGAAGCCGCCTCCATAACATAAAAATTCAAGGTGGGGCAGCGCCTGTGGCTCAGTGGGTAGGGCGCTGGCCCCATATACTGAGGGTGGCAGGTTCCAACCCAGCCCCAGCCAAACTGCAACAAAAGATAGCCGGGCGCTGTGGCGGGCACCTGTAGTCCCAGCTACTCAGGAGGCTGAGGCAAGAAAATCGCCTAAGCCCAGGAGTTGGAGGTTGCTGTGAGCTGTGACGCCACAGCACTACCAAGGGTGACAAAGTAAGACTCTGTCTCAAATAATAATAATAATAAAATAAAATAAAAATTCAAGGTGAAATAGCAAGTGCTGATATAGAAGCTATAGCAAGTTATACAGAAGACCTAGCTAAGGTAACTGATTCAGATGGCTATGTTAAACAACAGATTTTCAAAACAGATTAAATAACCTTCCATTGGGAGAATATGCCATCTAGGAATTTCAGAGCTTGAGAGAAGTCCATGCCTAGCTTCAAAGCTTCAAAGCACAGGCTGATTCTCTTGTTAGGGGTCAATGTAGCTGGTGACTTTAAGTTGAAGCCAATGCTCACTGAACACTCTCAAAATGTGAGGGCCCCTAAGATTTACGCTAAATCTACTCTGTGCTATAAAAATGGAACAACAGGCTCTGTGCCTGTAGCTCAGGGGTTAGGGCACCAGCCACATATACCAGGGATGGTGGGTTCAAATACAGCCTGGGCCTGCCAAACAACAATGACAACTACAACAAAAAAATAGCCAGGCGTTGTAGTCTCAGCTACTTGGGAGGTTGAGGCAAGAGAATTGCTTAAGCCCAAAAGAGTTTAAGATTGCTATGAGCTGTAATGTCATTGCACTCTACCCAGGGTGACATAGTGAGACTCTGTCTCAAAAACAAACAAACAAAAATGTAACAACAAAACCTAGATGACGGCACATTTGTTTACAGCATGGTTTACTGAATATTTTAAGCTCACTGTTGAGACCTACTGCTCAAAAGAAAAGATTTCTTGTAAAACATACTGTTGTGACAATGTACCTGGTCACCCAAGAGCTCTGAGGGAGATATATACGAGGAGATTAATGTTATTTCCATGTATGCTAATATAACATTCATTCTGAAGCCATGAATCAAGGAGTACTTTCCACTTTCCCACTTTATTATTTAAAAAATATATAAGGCTATAGCTGCCATAGATGGTGATTCCTCTGATGGATCTGGGCCAAGTAAATTGAAACCCTTCTGGAAAGGATTTACCATTCTAAACGCCATTCAGAACATCTGTGATTTATGGGAAGAAGTCAAAATAGTAACATTAACAGGAAGTTTGAAAGAAGTTGTTTCCAACCCTCATGGATAACTTTGGGGGAGCTCAAGACTTCAGAGGAGGAAGTAACTCACCTAGGGTAGAAATAGCTCAATAACAAGAATTAAAAGTGGGGCCTGCAGACATGACAGAATTGCTACAATCTCATGATGAAACTTGACTAGATGAGGAGTTGCTTCATATGAATGAGCAAAGAAAGTGATTTCTTAAGACAGAGTCTACTCCTGGTGAAGATGCTATGAACACTGTTGAAATGACAACAAATGATTTAGAATATGGCATAAACATAGTTGATAAAGCAGAGGTAGGGTTTGAGAGACAATTTTGAAAGAAGTTCTACTATGGGGAAAAATGCTATCAAAGAGCACTGCACGTTACAGAGGATCTGTTATGAAAGGAAAAGTCAATCAATGTCACAAACTTCACTGCTGTCTTCTTTTAAGAAACTGCCACTCCAACCTTGAGCAAACCCCAACCTGATCAGTCCACACCTATCAATACTGAGAAAACCTTCCATAGCAAAAAAATGATTCAGTGAAGGCTCAGATGATTATTAGCATTTTTAGCAATAAAATATTATCTAATTAAAGTACATTTTTAGACATAATGTTACTGCATACTTAGTAGACTACAGTATAGCATGAATATAACTTTTATATGCAAGGTGAAACCAAAGAGCACAGAAACATTCATACACAGAAACCCATTCCAGTAATCTATCCTAAGAAAATAATTCTAAATACAGCAAAAATTCTCTGTACAAAGAAAAATATTTCTTTCTTTTTTTTGAGACAGAGTCTCACTTTGTCACCCGTGGTGGAGTGCTGTAGCATCATTGCTCACAGCAACCTCAAACTCTTGGGCTTAAGAGATTCTCTTGCCTCAGCCTCTCAAGTAGCTGGGACTATAGTTGCCCGCCACAACACCCACCTATTTTTAGAGACAGGGTCTCACTCTTGCTCAGGCTGGTCTGGAACTGGTGAGCTCAGGCAATCCACCCCCCTTGGTCTCCCAGAGTGCTAGGATTATAGGTGTAAGCCACTGCACCTGGCCCAAAATACTTCTAACCTATTATTCCATAAAGGCAAAAAATTGATAAAAGACTATTTGGCCAACTATAGGTAGAATGGCTAACATATGGAATATTTTCTACTTATTAAGAAATTATTAAGAACTTTTAATAACATAAAATATTTGTTAAATAATAGAACAACATAGGATACATAAAAGATATACAAAAATATTATTAATAGGGTTATCTCTGGATGTGCCTATATGTGATTACACAAAAACAAAATGCCAAAAGAATATCTTTAGCCTCACTCATAAAAGAAACAGAACCACCTTCCAAAGGATAAAAGCCTCTTTCCTTTTCAACTCTTATCTCTCATCATTCTCTCCTCCAGGAACTCCTTGCTAAATTTATGCTAAATGAACACACCGTTTCTAACTTGTTTTTGTTTACAGCTATGAATTCCTTACCCACTAACTTTGTCTATCTGGAATATACCTATGCACCATCCCATCACAGCTACTCTGTTATCCTACAGCCTTTACAGGTACCAGATTACACTGAAATTAGAAGGGGGGCAGATGCAAGCAAGTAGAATGATCTGAAAGCATAGGCCAAACACATCAACAGGGTGCCCCAAACATATCTGCCCTGAAAGCATAGGCCAAACACATCAACAGGGTGCCCCAAACATATCTGTCCTGAAAGCATAGGCCAAACACATCAACAGGGTGCCCCAAACATATCTGTCCTGAAAGCATAGGCCAAACACATCAACAGGGTGCCCCAAACATATCTGTCCTGAAAGCATAGGCCAAACACATCAAC
>CAUYPK010084468.1:0-14786 GCA_963574355.1 Loris lydekkerianus
CTTCCTGGCATTTTCTTAGTTATTGTTTTAAGACATTTACATTCTACATTTACTAAGTTTCACATGTACCCTTGTAAGATGCACCGCAGGTGAAATCTCACCAATCATCCTCCCTCTGCTCATCCTCCCCCCTCCTTCCCCTCCCTCTCCCTCTTCCCCATATTCTTAGGTTATAACTGGGGTATATTTTGTACTTTTTAAACTGAAGAAGCATCTTGCTGAAATTTCATCCCTCCCTCCCCCCACCCCCCGCTCCCGTGTGACTCTGAGGCTGCAGAGGTCTCTAAGCAGGCCAGGCTCACCAGGATGGGCGGGGGGTATTCCCTCTGAGGGAGGGAGTGCTTTCCTACAGTTAGAGTATGCAGAATGTTTAAACTAAGTGCAGAGTATAAGGGTTTGAACACAATAATTAAGAAAATGCCATGAAGGCTATGTTAACCAGTTCAGCAAAAATATTTCAGACTGTATATGGAACCAGCACATTGTACCTCATGATTGCATTACTGTACACAGCTATGATTTAATTTAAAAAAAAAAAATGTTTAAACTTTGTTAAAGACGCCAAGTTCTGCTCCAGACCGGATGAGGAGATAAAATATCTCTTTTCTTCTGTCACCTCTGTATGACCAGAAGCATCTGTCTGTCTGAGCAACAAGCTTCTTGAGTATTAAATACCACTCCTGTGATTTCTGCGCCTGGCCTAACTGGGGACGTCTCTAACATCTTGCTCTCAGACGGTTTTCATGTTTTCACGTTCTGTTTGTGTTAAAGATCACAAATACCTTAGAGCCATAAAAGTAAAAAGTAAATCCATCCAATTAACGTAGTCAAAGAAATAAAATTTAATTAGGAAAATGCAATCATTGTTTGCCTTTCCCTCGTGAGATTTATGATTAAGACAATGGTGTATGAAACAAAAACAGAGCAAGATGCTGCATGTGTGTTGAGTCCCACGAAGAGGAGCGTGCAGACTCTGGTCCAGCTAACTCTTACACATTCCGTCGTCTCTGAGTTTTCATTGTTCTTCATCCTCTAGCTTTGACAAGACACTAGGAGGGAACCCGTAGTTGGGGCTGGTACCCAACAACATGTGTATGTTTACAAGTAGATTATGGATAGATGAATAAATAAAGGATATGAATGAAGAGAAAAAGACAGGGCAAGGAAATCTGTAGTATCAATAATACTCAAGTACTTCTCTAACTAGGGGTCATTTTTGTTACTCACAGAGAACCTGAGTGTAGTTTGGGTTTTTCCCTGCCTCTGAGTGAGACCATAACTAGCATACATGGGTGTATGTGAATGAATACACTTTTTATTTTTACAATTTATTTTCCTTTTAAAACTAGGAAGAGTTTTAATGGGATAAGTGAACTCATTGAGATTTGGCCACACTAAAATAGGTATTTAGTAGAAGGAAAAAATAAATATGAAACAAATAAGTAAAATACCCAAGAAACAAGAGGATTCAATGAGAGACATGGGATGATAAAGTCAATTTATCTTCTATTATTTTAAATAAGGCATAATTTCTAGCAAACTACATGTCCTTTATCATTTGTAGCACAGTGATGTTGTGACACACGATAATTTTACGAAGATAAATTAGTGAAATATACTTTGACACTTTAAAAGAGCTAGCAGAAATGATTTCACCCTTCAAAAATGTCTGAAGTCTGCTTTTATTTTTTCAGCTGCTGCAGCTTAGAAGCCTTTCATCATGTAGAAGGTGTGGAAGTTTCGCACAAGTTTTGGGTGCTCACTGAGTTGAGGTTGAGAGTCACTCTTTTCATCAGTCCTGTCAAGAGTCTCTCCCCATTGAGCACACATTTTTAATTCCATTCCAATTTTGAAGCACCCCCAACCCATATTCTCTCTCTGAACTGGGTAAAATGCTGGTTCCAGCAGAAAGTCTTTAAATAATCATATAACATATAAATGATTTCTTATTTTAGAACATAAAATGAGCTGTGAGCTACATAGAGCATCACTTGTTCATGAGTGGTTACTACTGGCCAAAGCTCACCATAGAATTTTCCAAATCAAATAGGCATGAAATACACAAAGAGTAGCACAAATGAATATTATTAGGGAAAGACTCTCAAGAGGTCTCAAATGGTAGGTAGCCTTTTTTTTTGGTGGATTTGCTATGACACTGGATTTATCAGCACTATGCACAGATCCATCCTCAGGAATAAATTCGAATTAACTACACTCACAGCAGTGTTGTGTAAAATCAAGAATCCCAGCTTATTCATCTGTGACGAGAAATCTAGTAGCTGCAAATCTCGAACACTTCTGTTAGCACACAAGCATATGTACAAATAGGCAAGTCATAGTCCAAAAGCTGCCGGAAGGAGAACGGGAAGCCTTGCTCCCAGGCTCTACTCTAAGCCATTATGTATTGATACTTAAGTTTATTTTCACAGGATGAACTTTACCTAAGTGGGGTAAATTGGGGTAAGTGGGGAGGGGCTGCAAGGAGATTTTCATGGCTTTACCATGAAAGTTCTGTAACCTTGATCTCCAACTGAACTCCAAATCTTATCTCTGAGTGCCTCCTTCACTCTTTACTTGGCTGCACAATAATTGTCTAGTGAGTTTTATGAAAATGGTGAATTTTGGACTCTATGCTATACTGCAGGGTAGGAGTAATATTGACCCTGGAGAGAAGGGCACTTGTGGTTACCCAGAGGACTTTCTCTCTCTTAGCCAGGTTGGACGAGAGTGAAACCTGCCATTGTTAACATGAAGGGTTTACTACAAGATAATTTTTTTGGAAACGTAACAACAAGTCTTTCTCACAGTAAATACAAAATACATGTAAAGACTTTAATGTCTTTATATAGTGCAGTTCTTAACAATTTGCTGCCAAAATAGTGATCAAAATCTACAGCTCATCTAATCATTCTGTTTTGCATGCCATTTCTCTTTAAATATACCTGCAGTGATTTTTGTTTTCATTAGCTATTATTCACATTAACTTTTTAAAACTAACATTTACTTTTATGATAATCCAGAAAATAGAATGCGAAAGGCAAAATTATGAGAACAAAGGAAAGTGCTGCCTCCTTGCCAGTTGCATGGCCTATGAACTTTGACTTCTGTGACATTTTTATTCATTTCTAAAGTGGAGATAATCATAGCCATATACCTACACTGAACAGTTACTGTAAAAGTCAACATAAAGCTTCTTTCAGTATCTGGCATGTAATATGCATTGTAAAAGTGCTTGCAGGTATTAGTAATAGTATCATGCCCATTTTTTTCCAGGGTAGTCTCCACTTACCAGGTGGGTGCATTCACATGTTACCAACTTTCTGCCATCATGAAGCTTGAAAAATTTATATCCAGTGCTGAAGAGGAGCATGCATTTTTCCATTTTTGAAAAACAGGCTTAATTCTAAATTTTTTCTTTTGCATTTTAAACCCTAAGGTAATCACCTAAATAAACAAATACAATGAAATATAGCCCATTGCTTACATTTAAAACTATGTATACAGGTTTGGATCTTAATCAGCTTTAATGTTGAAAATTCAGGGCTGAGTGAGGACTTTGTAACAAATAGACACAGGACCACTTTCAACTCTGAGGGTAAAGGGTGATGTAAAATTCTTCCCTCCCTCTCTCCCTTTTTACTCCCTTCTTTTACACTTCCCTCCCACACAGACTTAAGCAAATCAGCCATGATCTCTGTGCTCATAGAACTTAGAATTTATCAGGGAAGACAGCTTATAAAGAAAGAACAATAACAAAAGTAAAAATAAATGCATAATTGCTCATTGTGTGAACACTTTATTATATTTACTCTTTCCCACCATGAAGACAAAGTCTACCCTAGGAAAGTTAATTTGAATGCAATTCATTACATAAGTAAGGTTCTTCAAAACAAAGCTATTCTTCAAGATCTGTTGGTGAAGGTGTATGCAAAAATTGACTTCATTTCCATTTCCACTTTATCATGAATCATAATGTATGCTGGCTTTGTGCTCTCACTCCAGAGTTGAGTAGACTACTTATTTTGACTATTAATAGGGTGCAAAATTTTTATACTACACAAGTATCTTCAGGAACACAAAAGATGTATATAAAAATGTTTCTATTGAGCCAGAATCAGTCTGGTTAGATTTTTTAAAAAGTACAAGAACTCTTTCAAATATCAGTTTCCTCATCTGTCAAATTAAGGAGCTGGATTAGATGGTCTCATAGGCCCTTTGTAGATATAAACTGCTATAAATCTTCATAGAACCATTTTTTGCATGAAAACTTTTAATGTACTATAAACAGTCCCCTAATGGTTTGAAAAAAAATTTGTGTTGATAAAAATGCACAATACAAAGGCTGTCACATTATTCTAGTTTTATTCCTTCTGTCATTATGAGAACATTTTTCATAGTTAGACAATCAGAGATGTTTTTTCTTATATCTGGAAACCTGAGAGGCCCCAGACCTCACTGATGGTGTACTCTGTAGCTTGCAGTAATCTCATTTTATTCACATCTTGATAGTATCTGTATTTTCTAATAAAATGAGCTGCATCTGTTTTCAATTTGATTTTTCTTATAAGTGGATAAAAAAGTGATTGGAGACTCTTGACAGAAGTCTGTACTATGTCTTTCCCAACCAGTAATATTATGATACATTGTAATCCCTTTGTGAATGCCTCATAAATGTTGGTGAATTGGAAGTGGTATTAAGAGTAAACTGTAGTCCACTTATGTTTTGGACCATTTGAACACACTTGCCTTATGAAAATGCAACTAAATTAGGAGGGCTTCCATTTTTTTAGGGAAAGAAGTGATTTTCATGTGTAGCTAACAGATGACAAGATAGGTTTCCAGGAGTATATCATTCCTTTCTACACTGGATTTGAAGGAAAGATATATTTGAATAACCACCCAGAGATATACTATAAATTTAAACAAGGATGTTTATAAAAATTGACTTCACTTCCAGCTTTACTTAATGCTATTGCATTTCATTATTAAACTTGAGATGGCCACTCTAAGTGGTGCTTGTTTGTTAATCCTTTTTTCTCTTTTTGCCATTGAGAATCATTTTTGACCACATTAGATGTCTGGTTCTTAAAACGAATTTTTTTGTCCGTGTGTCTGATTTCTCTCTGTCCTTTGCCCTCTTCAGTCTCTACACTCATGATGTCAGATATTATCCTCCAAGTTATTTATTACCAGTAAAACTTAGGAAATGATTTCTCAGACCCTACATTAATCTTTTCCATTTTCTTGAATTAGTGAGGCCTCTAAAGGCATGTTGTATGTAAACATAAAAAATGTCAACACTCTGATTCTTAAAGTATGTGTTCTATATATGGTCCAACATTATAGATAATCAGTCTGGTCTCTGTAGCCATATGGACAGATTGATGAGCAGAACAATCTTTACTTTTCTGTTCAAGCATGATAGATCACTAAGAACCCATTTTTTCAAATGGGTTCAAATAACCACATCTGCTTCTTTAAACAATTGTGTTAATGTATACTTTAGTCCATACAAAAAATTCCAAGTGCATTATACGGTTAAATTTTGAGGAAATATATCACTTGATTTCTATAGTACTTATGTGAAATGCATTTTGTTTTTCTGCTCAATTCATCTGTGATAACACTACGAGTTTTTCTTTCTAAAGTATCACTTTCAATGTGCCATTCCTCTGCCTTCAATAATTTTCACCGGGCTCTTTAGGATAAAATCCAAAGGTCACAGCCTAACTTTATGGACATTCATCGTCTTATCCTGTCACAAACTTCCAACCTAATCTGCTGCTTCTTTTTTATCTGAGTACTTCATTGCAGATGGGATCATTCGTGTTCCCAATATATGAAGCACTTCTGCCTGTGTAGTTGCTCAAATACTCTCTTCTACCTGGCATGAATTTGCCTCTTTTTTTAATTTATAGAAACCTTTTTTGTCTTTCATAGCCAGATTGTTTTATTTTGCCTATGAAGCCATCGCTAAAACAGTCAACTAGGGAAAGAGAAGGAAATTTAGTTAGGGAGGGAGAAAACTAGTATTGTTTGAATTTCTGCTCTGTGGAAGTACTGTGATTTTATATATATATTATTTCAGCAAGCATTCCTTATTTTATGAATTCCCATAATATTCTCTTATTTAAGAAGAATGTCATTGTCATCATCGTAATGACCAATTCTTTTGACATTAGTAAATATCCCATCTAATCACGTGAGAACAAGCCGCATACTTTTGGATATACAAAGAAATAGGAGATATGGGTTTTGACCCTGGAGCAAAGGCAGGAAGATTTAAGAAAAATAAATAATATATAACAAATACAAAAACTTCAGTCAATAGTAGTTCAGTGAAGAAAAGCAGTTACCAAATACTGACTAAAATATGCTTATCAATGCTTTATACATGGAAAAGTATAGTTCATTAACTATCAACATAAACATTTATTTTAAAATTTCTTCCTATTGTTAATTGTATAATAAAATGTCTTAGCTGCTTCACTTATTCTTGAGGGTAACAGAAAACAAGGAAAAGGATACTTTTTGTAGGAAGTAAAGATATTCCATGGTACTTGTTGCTTCATTACTCGATTGGTATCACCTTTACTGAAATTTGATAAATGTTTTTATTCATTTTTAGCAGCTTGACTATAGGTTAATATCTAGCTTTCTTCTATGTCTTATGCCCAATTACAATTTTTGTCATGGTGATACACTTGCACCAGAGAAAGATGAGGTGGGTTAAAGATGATTGTGATTTAGTATTAATTGTAGTAAGATTAGCTAAGCAGTGCCTATCCAGACATGCACTGTTTGTCTAATGGAGAATTGTCTTAGCTGTTGCAGAACAGTCTATAAATTGGAAGTTGTCCTTGTTCACGGCATTAACACTCTTTTATCACCCAATCTCTTAATATTTTCTTAGGGACTATTTTTCAAATATACACTACTTAAAGTGGTTCCCATCGGAAATATTTTTATATCTTCTTTAAATAAAATATTTTTCCATTATTTTGGTATGTACTCATTTTATCATAAAATGACTATTTTGTTGACATTGCAATTGTTTTTCAATAATGAATACACGATATATACTGTACCATTACAATTATAATGCAGTGATTAATATGCCCAATTTATTAAAGTTGAATTTGATAATTTTCTAAGTGGGTATCTTGTACAAATTGTATCTGAGAAGAAATAAAACCCAAAAAGGAAGAATGGAAGAAAAAGGCTTTTCACAATATTGATACTACTTGGGGAGGTTCTTTTTCACTTCTCTTGAGACACAGGAAACTATCACATCTCTGCATGCTCCACTTCCCTGGCTTTTGGGCACTCTATTCTCATTTTGAAATGTATTGTTCCAAGATCCAAATTTGAAATTTGAATGAGGGTTATGCCAGCATTTTATCCTAGGAAAAGGCCTGTCTTCACTCATGACTAAAATAAACTTCTCCAGTCCAGGAAGCTCCTGAGTCACGTTGCGGACCCAAGGCACCTGCAGCAGCGATGGTATATAAATGCTTTCTGATATCACTCACATTTCTCTTCTTTTCTTCTAGGTATTGAAATGGGTAGAAGAAGCAGTACAGGCCTCCAAAGTTCACCTCTTATCCACAGATCATTTGGAACATGCTGTAAATACTTGGAAAATTCCTTTTGACCCCAGTCTGAAAGAGGTCACTGTGTCTCTGAGTGGACCTTCTCCAGTGATTGAAATTCGCAATCCCTTAGGTGAGCACTAATTAAATACAAAAACTGTTGAGAGTAATATGCTTTTTGCATACTTGTTTATGTCAATTTATGCTAACTTTATGAATAAATTCAGTACATTCAGAAGTGGCTAGGAAAGATATTTAAGATAACATTTTTAAAATCCTAAATCTTATGGAATTAATATGCGATCCAAATAGCTAGAACTGCTAATATTTAAACAGATTAGATTCAGCAAATTAAATGTAAATTATCCAAAGGGAGGTATCGAAATTAAGCCTGAAATAATATTTTCTTAATCTGTATGTGAGGAGATATTTTACAGTAACTTACTCTGTAAAATTCAGTCTTTTATGTTATTTTTAAATGAATTACTCTAAAAAAAACTCCTGAAAGAACTGTCTAATTTTTCACCATGTCATTTACTCGATAAGGTTTAATTTTATAGAAGAAAGTGTTGAAAATAAAATATTTATTCTTAGTAATATTTTAATTTACCTTGCTTCCTCACTTAATTATATTCTATAACCATACGATTTGCCCTATTCAATTGTTGGTTGTTAATTATAATCAGATTTGCACTGAAAAGCAATCTAGTGAAGATAAAAACTTTAATCTTTTCATCATATTTTTATTAGAAAATTTTTTTGCCTATTGATATTTGCAAAATAATTGTGTTTTCACTGTAGTTTTAGTTGCATTTTTCCTCCTCTATTTGTAAATATTTGTAAATGGGGAGGTGAATAACAAGTTTTCTTACTTTAGTTAAGTCTTAGAAGAAAATAACTAATTCCTAAGAGAAAGTAGCATATGAAATTTTCCTCAGAGGCAACATCTACATGGTGAAAGTTACAAAACCATTAAAGTAAATACGTTGAAAATTATAAAACAATGAAAAGCTCTTTTAAAAAACTTCAATCTACAGATTTGGCCTTGTAAGTAGATCTTTCTTTTTCTTTTTTAAATCATAACTATGTACATTGATGCATTTATGGGGGACAGTGTACTGATTTGATACACAACGTGAAATGCTTGCACGGAACTCAGTAACACATCCATGACTGCACTCACTTACTTGTTGTGGTAAGAGAATTATATTCTTTTCTTAATAGTTTTGAAGTGTACCATTGCATTATGCACATTAGGTGAGGTCCCTGCAAATATCCTCCCTTCTCCCAGCCTCCCCCCTTCCCCTCTCCCTTCTCTTTCTTCCTATTTTCTGGACTATAGTTATGTTTTACCATTTGTACGAATGTGTAGGTGATTATGTCTTGATCTCATAGTAGTATTGAGTATATTGGATACTTTTTTTTTCATTCTTGAGATACTTTACTAAGAAGAATATATTCCAGCTCCATCCAGGTAAGCATAAAAGATGTGAAGTCTCCATCTTTTTTATGGCTGAATAGTATTCCAAGTAGATCTTTCTGTTGAGGTAGGATTCCACTATAATCACAAACAAGTTATCCAGGAAAGTCTTGTGCTTTCCACTCCCTGAATGCTTAGAAGTGCTGGTACTCATTGCATTGCATCTATGTTTCTACTACTTTAGAAAGTTTTGGGCATACAATGATTGTAAAACTTTTGATTCAAACACATGATAACTTGTAATTTATTTGTTTATGTAACTACAGTAGTACTCCATAGGAGACCAGTGTCAAGTGAATATCTAGACTGTGGTTTGATCCCAACTTATTTTTCTTCTTAGGTTCCAACTGAGGAAGAGACATTTATTCTGGGTTGCAGTGCTTGCCATACATTGAATCTCAATGTCTCTAGTGACTGCATGTAACTTCTTATAGCCACTGTAACTGTTATCTCATCTGCCTTCCTGAAATATGATGACATTCTGACATTTGTTATTCCCATTTTACAATCAAATCAGGTTAACAAATGAGACTCTCTTACTTTAGTTCCCAATGCCTAGAAACCCTAAGATTAAGTTTATTTTAGATGTACATGATGTTTTGAGCTATAGGCACTAATGTCCATTAGGTAACACATACTGGAAATGGAGTGCCCTTCACTTTAGCCACAGAAGAGAGAATAAAGGCTCTTCGGGTTAGTTTGCAGCACACTTTAGTAAAAACCACGCCTGTTATTTGAAATGTGATCACGCTCTTAGTTTATGTAGTGTTAAACTAGCTGGCATACAGAGCTGAGAGAAAGATTATGCTTGTTACCTTTATGTTTGTCTTTCAGGGAAGCTGATAAAAAAGGGATTTGGCCTGAATGAGCTATTGAATATCCACAACTCTGCCAAAGTGGTGAATGTAAAGGAGCCAGAGGCTGGGATGTGGACAGTGAAGGTACGGTTACTTCATAAAGTTGGCTTGTTATTTTATTTTGATGTTGGTATATTTTACAGAATATATACAATGGTTTATTTATATATACTATTGCAAGCATGGAGACAATCTTAATAAAAAACAGTATCTATAATGCATTTGGAGGAGATGTCTTGATCCCATGAACTTGGAAGTGTTAAGTTTTGATAATTACTGAACATCATCGATGCCACAGGATACACTTAAAATTCTAGGATAGTTCTTTTATCCTCAAACATGTAAATGGATTTTGTTATTCACCCTCTGTTTCTAAAATGAGTAGGGATGGAGCCAATAGGGTGGAACTGCCTGGATTTGACTCTCAACCCCACGCCTTAGCAGCTAACTGCCTTGGAAACCAAACTTCTGTGTGCCTGGCTTTCCTCCTCTGTAATGTGGCAATGGCACTACTAATCTTTTATTTCATAGATTTGGGGTGAGAATTCAAGTAAGATGATACACATGAAATCCTTGGCGTGGCTTCTGTTACAAAGCAAGCATTCAAGCACGGTTGGCTGCTGCTACTGGGTGGATCTGTAGTCACTGTTTTCTTTAACACAGATGGTGTCTGTACCTAGACTTATCTTAAGTGGTGTATATTTACTCTAAGAAAGCATCGTATTTTCGCAGGATGGGGTAAAAATATACACTCGAAATTTAGGGTACCATATATCAGAGATCTAGTTATGCTGCAAATTATGTGTGCAGCAGCTGCTCTGAGTGGCTTGCCAATTTCTCAGCCTTGTTACTGTGCTATGGCTGACTTCCAAATCCAGTATCTGCACTTCTCTGTCTGAGACTTTTTTTCCTAGAACAGGAGAAGGCTGTTCTGCAGAGGAATTAATACCCCTCGCAAGCAGCTTTTAGCCCCTGAAGGAATAAGCTCCAGGGATCCCCTGTGAGAGCAGTCAAAAATCCCCTTTCTGTCCTGGTCCCTTCCCTGCATCATTGCTGCTCTTCCTGTTAGCATTCCCTGCATCTCCCAAATAAACAACTTGCTCTAGAGCTTTTTCTGGGAGAACGAAGACGAAGGTGCCCCAGGTATTATTTACTCTTTATTGTCTCAGCTTTCTTACAAAGAAGATGGGATTGATCCGTTCATAATTCACATTATAGAGCTGCTGTGAATGAATGTGGAGGTGATGTAGACATTCAGGGAGACTTTTTTAATATTGGTTGGGTTTTCTTTTCTTTTTTCTTTTCTTTTTTTTTTTTTTTTAAATGAATACCTACATTATCTTTCCCAGTGTAAAGAATGAACATTTCCGTGGTAATTCCATTCAAATCCTGGGATATCAGTTGTTCATTCTCAGAACTCAAAGCACTATAGGGAAAAGAGAAACTGTAATATGGATATTTTCCAGTTGGATAAAATAAGGACATAGGTGAAAAGGCGATTTGAAGGAAAATCTAGTAATCTGCTAATGAAAGGACCAGAAATGGTTTTACCTGTCTGGTTTACCCTGGTTCTTTGCACGTAGTCACTGCTCAGCCTTTATTGAGTGCATTAGATGGTCAACAGTAAAGTGCCTTGCTCCTATGACATTTTAAAATAACTGTGACCAAACTGATGTTACATTTATTCTTACAACCTACCCAATATGTCAGTAGTGCTGAGTCTATTCAGCCCCTAAATACTGTAATTTTGCATGGCCTAAGCCACTGGTGTCCTGACCTACCAAGTCCACTGAGGACTTTTTTGTTTCTGCATAGTGACATGAATTAATTCATTATCAGCTGTGAAATACATGCAAATGATGCCATTCATCCATGCTACTAGCAATTTATGGTGAAGTGTTTAAACCTGTCTGTTTTCAGATGATTTGGTTTGCTACCAGTGGTGTTTCCTCCAGCTGAGAGGAGGCATATCACAGCACTGCTATTTTATCCCATGCCTAACTCATCTATTCATTCAGTCATTGATTCAGCAAACATTTACTGAGTTTCTGCTTTTGGCCAGGCCCTGTGCTACTTAGTTAATAGACACTAAGCCCACATTTTAATTAGTAATTAAAACGGAGAAGTATGAAGGATTAGTCTGTGAGTAAGGAGGGTGAAAGTAAGGCGATGAATTGATGCGAACTCTGTTTAGACAAGTCTCTAAGCTCCATCTCCTGTAATTAAGGCAACAATAAAAAGACATACTATCTATTATCATATTATTTTAAATTTATATCTAATCCTCACCAAAAGAGCCTCCGGCTCTGACTTACACCATTTTTAGTGTGGGGTTGGTTAGTGGTAACAACTAAACGAAAGATAAACTTTACAATGCAATGTAAGAATACTTCTTTTGGTCCTAAATGAAATACCAAAAGAATGTATCAGGCTGGTGCAGAGGAAGTTGAGCTCAATCTGCTGGCGTAAATATTGCTGTTGACTTTGGATATCCCTTTTGGATGAATGATAAATGTTTTACATGTGTACTTTCTCATGAAGAGAAATGTCTGAGATTAGATAGTGTATTCCTGGTGCTATCTCCCAGGCTGTCTGGAAAAGGTCTGCTTTATCAGTAGAATTAGTAATGGCATTTTGAATTTTTCACATAACTGTTTTTATCCCAAGTATGGAGAACAATCTATTACTAGACCTTACCATGGTGTTCAGGGACCACCCAATTGAGCCTTTGCCAATCTTTCTAATTATCTCCCATCATTTGCCTTTATACTCTAGTCAAATAGAATTTTGTAACTCCGCCTTTCCCCCAGCACGTTCTCTTACCTCCATGCTTTCATTCAGGCTGTTCCCTTCTCCCTAGAATGTCCTTCCTTGCAGCCTGACTTGTAACTATCCCCCAAGGTTCAGGTGGTAAAACTTTCATCAAGCCTTGTCAGAATCTTTTTCCCTAAAATCCTCTCTTTTCCCTCTGACTTTCTAGTAGGTTTTTCTGCACTTTCCTGTTGGATTAATTTCTCCCTTATACAATTTTTATTTTTGTACAGATTTTCTCTTCCTGTTTTACTATAGACCAGATTTCATCACTAGTAAAGGCCACAGTGCCTGAGAAACAACTATAGAAATATTTGTGAATAAAAAGTTACTATATTTAGGTTCAGTGCTCATAGCACAATGGTCATGGTGCCAGCCACATACATGGAGGGTGGCGGGTTTGAACCCGGCCCTACCAGCTAAACAACTGCAACAAAAAAAAGCCAGGTGTTGTGGCGGGTGCCTGTAGTCCCAGGTCCTTGGGAGGCTGAGGCAAGAGAATTGCTTAAGCCCAAGGGTTTGAGGTTGTTGTGAGCTGTGACGCTAGGGCACTCTACCAAGGATGACAAAGTAAGACTCTGTTTCAAAAACAAAGTTACTATATTTATTCTAATGATATCTAGGGATTAGTCTATCGTGGATGTACTGGCACAGAACACTGATGTGTTCATAATTTGAAGTGCCAAGTGAGTGGCAGTCTTTTCCTGTGGTGGTTCCCTTATAAATAAATAGTTTACTGTGACATATCAGGGCACTCACTGAACAGACAGTGGGTCAACTCATTTACATAATTCATATAAATGACTTAAATGTTTTAGCTTGCCTCTGATGTGGGTAAAGCACATTAAAAAGAATTAGCTGAAAGGAACGTAAAGTTTTATTGAAAATAGAAGAGAAGATTGCTTTATATTTCTGAATTTCCATTTGCATGGAAGTTAAAAACCCTGGATCTTATTTTTGAAAAGCAATAGGCATTTTCCATGTAAGCAGCTGTATCTGTGCATAGAATATCTAAATATAATCACAGAAACTCTCCATCCTAATTTTCCCTCTGCTTCTTAAATTCCCTGTAAAGTCATTAAATTTTTGTTAGCTCCCAGTGGGTTTAGGTGATAGACTAATAGAAACATTTAGTCTGGGATTAGCAATGTAATCGTGTAATGTAACACATCCCCTGGGGTACATTTCCATTAAGTACATTTGGAATAAATTGTCTTTAGATAATTTCCAAGGAGAGGCAAGAATGTACCCAACTACATGATTATAGTGAGATTCTGAGACTAGTAGAAATATTTTGCTTTTAGATACTTGTGAACATTTCCAGAGTCTACTAATGAATTTTCTACAAGATAAGGATATTTTATAACTCACACTCAAGTGTCATAAGCTTCTTAAGGAATCATAATTAAATCAACCTCAAATTTACAAAGGACCACACAAGAAGATTATCATGTTGGCCTCCTATTATTATTACCTGGTGACTCTTTTGAAAGAGCATGTTGCCCCAAGTGTGTTATTTAAATGAATTAGGGGTAGCATTAATTTAAAGTTTTGGGTCAATGGGATGTTTCATGGTAGATTTTTCCTGGAAAATTTCCCAGTTCATTGGCCTTCCAATATCAGACTCTCAACCAAATGGAATGCTTCCTTTATAAAAAAAGGTATTTGTACACTAATGACACTGATATACTGGGGCATATATAAATGTATATATGTATGTGTGTGTACACATGTATTTAAATAGAATTTATTTTATGCTCTGGGTACATTTCATTTCTTTTTTTAATTTAATTTAATTTAATTTTTTTATTATAAATAAAAATATGCACCATAGATGTGACCCAACCCATCACCCTCCCTCCACTCAGACCTCCCCCCTCCTTTCCCCTTCCTTGGTCCTTTCCCCATAGTCTTGTGCTATAGTTGGGTTATAGCCTTCATGTGAAAGTTATAGTTTAGCTTCATAGTAGGGCTGAGTACATTGGATACTTTTTCTTCCATTCCTGGGATACTTTGCTAAGGAGAATATGTTCCAGCTCCATCCAT
>CAUYPK010084470.1:0-16742 GCA_963574355.1 Loris lydekkerianus
TACACCATGGAATATTATGCAGCCTTAAAGAAAGATGGAGACTTTACCTCTTTCATGTTTACATGGATGGAGCTGGAACATATTCTTCTTAGTAAAGTATCTTAAGAATGGAAGAAAAAAGTATCCAATGTATTCAGCCCTACTATGAAACTAATTTATGGCTTTCATATGAAGGCTATAACCCAGTTACAACCTAAGAATATGGGGAGAGGAATGGGGAAGGATGGTCGAAGGGAGAGTGATTGGTGGTATTACATCTGTGGTGCAACTTACAAGGGTTCATGTGAAACTTAGTAAATGTAGAATATAAATGTCTTAACACAATAACTAAGAAAATGCCAAGAGGGCTATGTTAACCAGTGTGATAAAAATGTGTCAAACGGTCTATAAAACGTGTGTATTGTGCCCCGTGATTGCATTAATGTACATAGCTATGATTTAATTTAAAAAAAAAAAAAAAGCACTGTAACTTCCCATTTGGCTAAGAATATAGTTAGTTGTAAATTATGACATAAATAGCATAAAATGTAGTGGTGGAGAGAGAAGTAAAATTGTAGTGTTTGCATGTGATTGATGTTAAGGTACAATCAGCTTAAATTATAATATGTTTTATGTAAGCCTTATGAGATCTCTAGTAGATTCACGAAAGATAAAAAGAAAGGAATCAAAACAGACCACTACAAAAATACAACAAATCACAAAAAAAAGGCAGAAAATTTGGAAGAGAACAAAAGAATATAAAAAGGTAGATAGAAAAGATTGTTGATAGAAAGTTCTTACCTATCCTAAATTACTTTAAATGTAAATGGATTAAATTCTCCAATGAAAAGACATAAGGTGTCTGAATAGATAATTAAAAAAGAGTGAGAGACAGATAAAGATATGTTATATGTAAGAGACTCACTTTAGAGTTAAGGACACATAGTCTTGATAGTGAAGGGCTGGAAAAAAAGTAGTCCAGGCAAATGATTATAAAAAGATAGAAAGAGTGGCTATAAACAAAACAATTTAAGTTGAAAACTATATAAAAAAGATAAAGCCATTATATTATGATAAAGGAGTTAATCAAGAGGATATAAGAATTTTAATTATACAGACACACACACACACTCAACATTGGAGCACATAAATATACAAAACAAATTTTAATAGATCTGAGAGTGAGACAGACTGCAAAGCAATAATACAGAATGTGAGTACTCCACTTTCAATAACAGATTAGGTAATCTAGACAGAAAATGAAAAGGGAAAATATGGACTTGGACAATACTTTAGACAAAATGGACCTACTCAAAATATATAGAAAATTCCACCCAACAACAGCTGAAGGTATATTCTTTTTAGGGACACATAAAAATTTACTTAAAGAAAAGGTTATATGTTAGTCCACAAAACAAGTCTTGATGAATTTGAGAAGGTTGAAAATAATACTTTTGGCTCAACCCAAAGTGATAGGGAACCTGTATTTCATACACAAATTTGGTCATATTACCATCACCAGTGTGGTGTAGAGTGATTGCAGTAGACATTCTTGGTCTAGTATCTTTTAATAAGAAGATAGAGGAAGGGAGTAGTCAAAAAAAGGAGGAAGAAGAGAAGCCAAAGTAAACACAAAGAAACTTGCTATAGGTGCTTTATAGGTAACATTTCATTAATAATTTGTTAACCCTCAACTTCTCTGTATGACGTAAATGAAAGTCAAGCTGGCTGTGTGCATGTTGCTCGATTATAAAAAATATCAAATTTTGGAAAAACATATAAAATATTTAAACTTAAATTTTTATACTTCATTTAAGTAGTATTATATTTTAGAAGTGAATAGATGTGCTTGTTGGCTGGCCAGATTGCATTAGTTCATATGTTTGATCAAGAATTTATTTGCTTTTTAAAGACTAAGTGATAGTTTGAGCTTCTTCTCCATCAGAATTTCAGAAAAGGCCAGTTTCCATATTTTATAGCCCCTAGTATAGAGAAGCGCATGAAAATAAAATGGGGTTACAATAAAAATTTCTAAATGCTCTATTTCTTCTTTAATTTTCAATTCTAAAAGGAAAACATAACATTTTATGCAATATCATGATTTAAATATATGAGACTATTTAGATGCTTGAAACATTTATTCAACATATTTGTGTATTCTTTCATGCATTAAAAGAAAATTTGTAGCAAACCTACTGCTAGTGAGGAAAATTCAAAACACATTTCAGAAAGTTTCTTGCTGTTCAGGAGTTTGCAAACCCCAACCCAGATTTTTAATGTCAGTCCACAAAGGTCACACTGTGGCAATATGATGTCGTGGTGAGGATCACAGGTTTGCATGCAAACAGGAGGCTTGAAATATTTTTTGTGGCAATGTATTAGCACTCAATATCCAGCATGTGATTCCATCTCTGTAAGATTCAGACTTCTAACTGGAGGATAAATGCACATGTCAAAAGGAGAAAATAACAATATATATCTTAAATAGTTGTTGTCAAAGTTAAATGAAGTAATAGATGTAAAGTGTTTTACACAGTCTTTGACATACACCAACCATTTGATAAATGGCAGTTATTATTTTTATATTATATCAAGCCCATATTTAATCTTTTTGTTCTTCTTTATGAAAAGGAACATTATTTTTAAATGAGGGATAATAAATGATGACAAGAAAAAATTCAGGATAATGGAATATGAAAATTCTTTTTATAGTTTCAATTGTATGTTTTATTCTGATGTTAAAATATAGAAAATTTACTTCACACAATTATATCATTCCTCCTCTAATAAATAGCATAATGACATCTACTCTCCAAGGTTATAGAAAGTAAGTGGCATGATGTAGGGCAGAACTAGAGATTGTCTTAGAAGGAAAACAGTCGTTATCTAAAAGAATGCTTAAATGAGTATTTTGAGGTAGGAGAGGGCACGCTGAGAATAGGAACTCAGCCATGCCACTACCCGCCACATTGTTTTTCTAATGAAACGGGAAGAGCTTCTATTTACTCTACAGAAATATCTGTATTTATGCTCTTGAGAAAGAAGAAAGGGGAAGCAATGGTGAACCAAGAAAAGAGGAAAGGATAGAGAGAAACGAATCAGATGTAAATACAGGGAAATATTTACATCATCAGAGTGATGCTGTTGTCACTGTCACTGATAATTGTCCTTCCTGAGATTCTGCTTCCTGACTTTGCCCTTGCCCCCTCTAGTGGTGAAGACGCTGCACAACAGTGGTTCTTTACCTTCAGAGCTCTCAATAAACCATGTTGTGAGATTGTGAGGTTGTGGGATGCAGAAAATAGAAAAACTTTGAAATTCATGTCTCTATGAACATATCAAATCTAGTTTACCTGACAGGCAAAATAGTACCATGAAAAGGGTCACTGAATCACTCACTTCTCTATTTGTTTTTATGTCGTCAAATCAATGAAGTTTTACGTGATCCCTACACCATCCCCCACTGGCTGGGCTTATCATTAGCTTAGAAAATGTAGTCAATAAAGATAATTTTAGGTAAGGTAGAACCTCATTCAACAAATTTAATTTGTTCCATCGCATTTGAATGAACCTCACCCAAGCGAGTGTTGGGAATATCCAAAGTCTCAGTAGGGTCTCCGGCACCAAAATTTAATCTGAAAACCTTCAGTCCAGTGGTGCCACCAATCCTTGGCCTTAAATATATTATTATTCCTACAGGTTCTTCGGCCCTTTGTTGCTGCTGTTTGGTTTTCCTTTGGAACTCAGCTTTCGGTGTTGGCTTCTTACCATAGACCACAAACAGATGACTTGACCAGCTTCAAGGCATAGAAAGCCCCAGGACAGTGGCTTGTCCATTTGCTCAGGGCTCTATAACCACCTTGAAGAGCAGAGTAGCTGAGGACCTCAAGCCAGACACTGAAGCATCCTTAGGGCAGGCAGCTGTAAGAGCCCACAATTCACCCCCACAATCAGCTTCTATTCCTGGCAATGTGACATCAGCTCCAATGAAAACCAGACTTCATGAATCATAATGTTATGGGTAAATAGACTAACATATTATAATATATAAGTTCCTAAATGCAATATAGGAACAGGAAACTTCTTTAGTCTCTTTTAGGGAATGCTGACATGCTAACCCTTTATCGAAAAATAAATATGAGGACAGCAACAGTCAGGAAAGCGGTCCCCTATCACTGAGCTGGCCATGCAGCCACCACCACACACAGCGAGCTTCTGCTGGCGGTGTGTTTGGAAGGAGGCTGTGCGCAATCGCTTTGCATGGGACACATAGTTCTTAGGGGAAATAAAGTGAATGAAATTTATCCGCCAGAGTTTTCTTTTTACTCACCAGAATTTCAGAGTACAGAATACTTCCTGGTTTTGGTTTCTTCAAGCCTCCCAGGGCAGGTCAGCCCTTGCACCACCTGGGAGGAGTCACTGCCCCAGGCTGAAGGGTTGAGCCAGAGGGAAGGCTTGGCAGTGATGAGGTCCTTAGCCCCAGGGCAGATTAGGTAGAGCAAATCTGCGTGGCTTATAAACTTGTTCCAGTAGGGAAATTTTAAATTCAGAAGTGTGGCCCTCCCCTGATGCCACAGTGACTCCCAGAAGGGGCATATAAGCTGATATAGACTTTAAAGAAAAGGTGCCGGCTATCCAGGAGTCAGAAACATGATCTTACTCTTTATTTCTGTACCCAGATGGCTATAAATCAAGCAAGAGACAAGTTGCACCAGGTGAAAGGGAGTTGTGAGCATATTACCTTTAGGAACAACGGGGTTTGTCTCTCCTGTATTCAGAGTGAGGGGAGAATGTCTCCCATAGTAAGTTGTAAGCGTAGGCCTCTAAAATTCACAAATGTGAAATTCAAAGTTTTACTTCCTTTCTGGGGCAGGCATTCCCTATTAGAAAGTTAAGTTTAAAATACTGTACTTATCTGTAATTGTATATACGCCTGTACCATTATTAAATGATTATAATATACTCACTAAAATATACTTGCCTAGAACTTTGAATGTTAGGCTGTTTAAATTTTTCTACTTCTTGAAGCAATTGTGTAAAACAGACCCTACATCCACCCTAAACATTTGCATAAGCCTTAAAATTGCTTCTACAAAAATATCATCTCTGAAAACTACCTTCCTCTTAAACTTATAGCCATCACTTTTTGCATCCCACACTACCAAACTGAAAATGAAATGAATAATGAAAGAAACTGCAGTGGTATATACAAACTCGCCAAGCAAAGCTAGTACAACAGTGCTCTGTTTACACATCTTTAAAAGGATTCATTTTTATGGCAGAATATTGCATTGTATTGAGCAGGTTTATTATTAGCAATGATACTGGTGCTATTTAAAATTAACCTTATAAGTTATTAAAATTTACAACAAAATAGGAATCATAATAATGTCATCGGGAATTGTTTTTTGTATAGAAGAAAACAAAGAAATGAAGACAGAATGCTGTCATTTTAGAACAAAAATTTGAAACACCAGTGTTTGCTCATGATTTTGAAATAAAATAAATTTATTTTATTTCTGTACAATAAATTACCTAACACAGGTGTCATCCTACCATCAGATATATAACATAACATCTTTGTGGCCTAAATTATAAATTTTTTAACCAAAGATATCCCAGATTTCCCTTTTAAATAATGGTTGATTTCCTGTTTGTAAGAAAAAAAGTGTAAGGTAATACTGATGCATCTTATTTTGGCAGAAAACAAGAAATTTTAATGTACTTGTGTCAAGAAATCCAAGAACTGGATGAAAAAAGCTTAGAGTGGTCAAGGCGTGCTAATTTGATTATCAAAATATGAATAAGTATAATAGATGGAGACATATTGAATTTATGAAATTCCAGGAGTACATCATGATACTCCCAAATAGAAGTTACCTTCAATATATACTTCCAAAATTTATATATATATATATATATATATATATCTGTAAGGAGTATGAACCTGAACCTGAAATATGAATTCTCCTGATGGCTTCATTATCTATTTCAGATTATATATATATATATATATATATAAAAATATATATATATATATATTTTTTTTTTTCAGGATATATATACTGTTTTTTCTTTTTTTTTTTTGTTTTGTTTTTTTTTTTTTTGGAGTTTTTGGCCAGGGCTGGGTTTGAACCCGCCATCTCTGGCATATGGGGCTGGCACCCTACTCCTTTGAGCCACAGGCACCACCCTATATATATTTCTTTAGATTTAACTTCTGGTTTAATATGTGTTGATACATGACTTCGTTCTTACCTGGTGATGAAGTTTTAGGAGAAGAAAATCATGGCTTTTCCTCCATATACCTATTCAGTCGGCCCCATATTAACCAGGCACAGTAAAACTACATTTGATGGACTCTTCATTTCAAGAGTACATTCCACCTTTGATGATGTCCTCAACTTCTGTCCTTCTACAAATTTTCCAAATTACCTCTTATAAAAGGTTCACTACACGTTTATTCTGGTGGTAAGACATAGCAATTGTTTTTCTTTTTGGGGTCCAGTCACACAAAATCCCATCCATATACATGTGATTTCTTGTTTCATCAGTGAAAAATAATTTTTACAAACCACAATCATTCTTAATGAAGTATCTCTTGGTAGCTAGTAGTCCATATATCTATGCTTCCTTTCAAAAAGAAATTTTCAAAAGAAAAAAAACCCTAATAATTATAAATGAACTATTGCCTTAGCTTTACTTGCATTACAAACTTTGAAGATTGCAATGTGTGATACTCAAATTTTACTTGATTTAAATTAGACTAGACTTAATGTTGACTCTCACTTTCAAGTGTTCCTTGGATTCTTCACAAGATCCACAGGTCTCATAACCAGTCCCACCTTTCTGGGGCAAATAAGAATGAAATCTCTCAATGGTTCTTACGGTATGTGTATGTGTCCCCTCAAAATTCATAAGCTGATATCCTAAACCCCACTGGGATGATATTAGGATGACCTATGGAAGATAACTAGTTCATATATATAAATTCACTGGAGTGCGCTCTCTCTCTGCCTTTCCCCCAGGGTGGGACGCACTGTGATGTCTGCGTTCTGCAACCCTGAAGGTGGCTACCACTGTCACCTGACCTTACCGATGCCCTGATCTTGGAGTTTCAACCTTCAGAACTATGAGAACTGCATTTCTTTGGTTTATAAACCACCTAGTCCATGATAATTTGTGATAGCAGCCCAAAATGATTAAGCTAGTGGACTATTATAAATAAGTCATCAATTCTATTATTTCCAGGTAAATGTGGTGTTCCAATTACCTATTGCTTTGTGACTTGATAGCATAAAACAATAATTTTATTATGTCTTGTGATTTTAGTGGGTCAGACATGCAGGAGAAGTTTGGTTGAAAAGTTCCAGTTTGGGTTTCTCTTACTGTTGTAATCACATGTCAGTTAAAACTCGGACAAAGGAGACGTAAAGTGGCTGGGGCCGAGCGGGCAGCTCTCGCCTTCCCTCCTTAATCAGGGTCAGCACACGTCTGCGGGCTGGGCCTCCTCTCACCAGGGCCACCTCAGAGGAGAGAGGCTATTTACAGTTTCTGGATAGTATCTGACATTGTTTTTATTCTGAGTAACATCCAGTAATAATTTAGCACATACTCCTTACTATCCTACGTAGGAAACCTGCAGAGGCTACCATTTTAAAATTTTGAGTTAGAGTTCCATAAATTTTCCTGCTACACTGAGAAAGACACCCTCCTTTCGGCTCCACTGTTGCTATTAATATACCTTGGGGAAATTACCTAACCTCAATAGGCCAACATTTTTTCTTTTGTAAATTGTGAATAAAATAGTGAATTATTACAGAATTATTGTGAGTATGTGCATGTCAACCCTGACATTAAGAGCGTATAACAGATGTCTGAATTTACAGGCAGGGGATCATTATTATATATGATTTTAATAAATAAGACTGCAAGAGATTTAAATCCGATTTTCCTGCCACCCGCATAGTCCCAGCTTTTATTTATTTTGAGCAGGAAAGAGGTTGGTGGATTGCTTGTATTTATGTGACAGTTTTAAAAGAGAAAGTCATAAATATAAACTCACCTGATGGTTTTATTATCTATTTCAGGTTACATAAAACAAAGTGTTTTTATTTATTTTTGTTTATAACAAACAAAAAGTTCATTATATTGGACGAGATCTGATGTAAGAGTGGGAAAGGTTAATAATTTGACCTGAGCCATAGAAAGAATTGACAGAGTCCATTGTTTTTGTTTTATTTGCTTGTTTTTTAATTTTTAAATTGGAGTTCTTAGACTTTGATGAAGCTATTTGCAATTTAGTGATATAATAATTGGTAGGAACAGGCAATAAATCACAAATGGAGAATCTTGAATTAGTCAAGGACTAATGCAGCCTTGAGCACGGGTGACAAGGTGTGCATCTGTGTCCTGTGGTGGACAGGTGTACCCTGGAGATGCTGCTGGTTCAGTCCTGCAATGAAGTGAATACTGTCGTAATAAGGAAAGTCACACAAACTGTTGAGATCCCAATACATATAACAGCTAAGTTTCCACTATATTATAGTCTGTTAGGTGTGAAATACCATCATGTATATAAAAACAATGTAAATACCTTAATTAAATGCAATAATTTTTTAAAGACAAAAAACTGAAACAAGACAAACGCTTCCTGAATCACCCACTTCCAAAATGAAAAATATATATTTAAATAAAGTCTACACTGTACACTAAAATATATTAATATATAAATAAATAAATAAAAATAATTTGTTGCTGAAAGTGCTAACGATGATCTGAGCCCTCAGAGCCTCTCTCTTCCTGCTGGTGGAGGATCATGCCTAGATGCTGATGGCTGCTGACTCGTCAGGGTGGTGGCTGCTGAAAGTTGGAGTGGCTATGGCAATTTATGTAAATAACACAGGGAAGTTTGTTTCACTGATTGACTCTTCCTTCTACAAAAGGCTTCTCTGCAGCGTAAGATGTGTTTTGATAGCGCAGTTTTTTGGCCAGTACATCTTTCGAAACTGGATCCAATCATTTCAAATGCTCTCATTTATCAGCTAAGTCCATGTTCTACTCTAAATTTTGTGCTGCCATTTCAACAATGTTCACAGCATCCTCAGCAGGAGTAGATTCCATGTCAAGGAACCACTTTCTTGGCTCACCTGTGAGCAGCAACTCCTCATCCATTCAAGTTTTATCACGACAGTGCCACAGTGCAGTCACATCGTTGGGTCCGACTTCTGTTCTAGTTTTCTTGTGATTTCCAGCACACCTGTAGTCAGTTCCTCCACTACCGTCATGAACCTCTTACAGGCATCCTTGAAGTCTGCACTTTTCCCCAACTCCTGTTACTGTTGGTATTTTGACCTCCTCCCATGAATCACAAATATTTTTAGTCACATCTAGAATGGTGAATCCTTTCCAGAAGGCTTTCAATTTAGAAAATTTAGAAGGCTCCCGGATCTATCAGAGGAATCAGTAGGTATGGTAGCTACCGTCTTATGAAATTTATTTCTTAGGACTTAAAATCAAATAGGACTGAAGTCAATAGGATTGAAAGTCAAATTTATTTTTTAATCCATCAGCTGCAGAATGGACGCTGTTAGTAGGCATGAAAACAGCATTAATCTTTTTGCACATCTCCCAGAGTTCTTACATAACGAGGTGCATTGTCAATGAGCAGTGCTATTTTGAAAGGAATCTCTTTCTGAGCAGTATGTCCAGTCAGTGGGCTTACGATATTCAGTAAACCATGGTGTAAACTGATACGCATGTGCTGTCACCCAGGCTTTGATTTTCCATTTATAGGGCATTGGGGGAGTAAATCTAGTATTCCTTCTTATGGATCCTAGAATTTCTGGAATGGTTAATGAACATCAACTTTAGCTTAGGGCCATCAGCTTCTTAGCCACCAACAAGAGAGTCAACCTGTCCTTTGAAATTTGAAGCCAGACATTAACCTCTCTTTAGCTATGAAAGTTCTAGAAGGCATCTTCTTCCAACAGAAGACTATTTTATCTATGTTGAAAATATGCTGTTCAGTGTCAGTAATCTGACCTATCTCTTCTGGATAACTTGCATCAGCTCCTATGTCAGAACTTGCTTCGTCTTGCACGTTTGTTTATATTTGAAGATAACTTTTTTCTTTTCTTTCTTTTTTTTTTTGCAGTTTTTGGCCGGGTACAGGCTTGAATCCACCCCCCGTATATGGGGCCGGTGCCCTACTCCCTCAGCCACAGGCACTGCCCTGAAGATAACTTTTTTCCTGACCCTGTGAACCAATCTGTGCTAGCTTCATTTTTTTCTTCTACAGCTTGCTAACCTCTCTGAGACTTTTTTTTTTTTTTTTGCAGTTTTTTGACCGGGGCCAGGTTTGAACCTGCCACCTTCAGTATATGGGGCCAGCACCCTACTCCCTCCTCTCTGGGACATTTTTAAACTGAAGAGAATCTGGACCTTGCTCTGGGTTAGGCTTTTGCATAGGGAATATTGTGGCTGTTTTGAGCTTCTATCCAGATGGCTACAACTTTCTCCGTATCCGCAGCGTCTGCTTCTCCCTCTTATCACTCATGTGGTTACTGGCATAGCATTTTCAGTTTCCAGGAACCTTTTCTTTATATTCACAACTTGGCTAACTTTTAACCTATCTCAGCTTTTGATAAGCCTTCCTTACTAAGCTTAATCATTGTAGCATTTTTTAACGTGGGAGTCATGGGACTTTTTCTTTCACTTAAACATTTAAAGGCCATTGGAAAGTTAATAACTGTCGTAATTTCAGTCTGTGTGTGTCTGAAGTTGTAGGGGACATAGTGGAGAGAGGGAGATGTTGTAATGGCCTGTTGATGGGGGCAGTCAGAACACACACAGCATTGCTGAAGTTTCCTGATTTATATCAGCATAGTTCACGGTGCCCCCAAACAATTACAATATAACATCAAAAATGGCTAATGACCACAACAGATATTATAATAACAAAGAAGTTTAACATATTGAGAAAATTAATAAAAGTTACCACAGAGACATGAAGCCAGTGCATGCTCTTGGCAAATTAGCCCTCATAGCCTTGCTCCAGGCACAGCTGAGCTGCTACAAAGCTTCAAGTTTTTAATAGACACAGTATCTGCAAAGCCCAGTAAAATGAAATGCAATAAAATAATATACACCTATATTTTCTTGTCAAGCTGAGAGGTGAATAATGTGACCATGTCATCATCTCTGTTATTTAGGAAGCACTAATTATACCAAAACCACAGAGCTGAGCCCCAGTAGCAATAACAACAGCTCACAACTACTGAACGTTTTCCACGTTACTGGTTTTCAGGCACTGTTCCAATAGTATGGCATGTTTTCACAGAATTAAGTTTTATCTGAACTCTCTATGAGGTAGGTTATTATAATTATTCAAATGTTGTCGGTGAAGGACTTGAACCCAGATCTGTTAAGCAATGTATTGAATGCTTCTGCCTCCCCCACTCCAATTAATGTGTTGAGCCTGACCCCCAGCGTGACTGTACTGGCAGATGGGGCCTTTGAGAGATGGTTAAATCGTGAGGGCAGGTTCCTTATGGTCGGGATTTGTTCTTTATAAAAGAGAGTGTAGAGATCTAGCCAGCTCCTTGTGCCCTGGGAGGTTACATTGAGAAGACGTAGAGAGAGGAGCTATTTCAATCTCAAACTTCCTCATCTACCAAACTGTGAGACACAAGTGTCCGTTGTTTATATGCTTCTCGATTTATGGTATTTTGTTTGTGAAGGCTGAAGAGACGAAGACATGTATCAACACTGCTGTTAAAGATGAGGAATAGACTTCAAGTTCAAACTATCTGGCTCTCGTTTACACAAATATTCCCAGATACAATTGAATTATCCTTAAACATGAACCATAAATAAGACCCCTGAGTTATTTCTCCTGTGGGGCATACATTACCGCAAGAAGCAGCTCTACACATTTGGAGATGACGAACGTGGCTCCTTGTACTGCACTGTGTCTGAGCTGCATTTTGTTAGCACATGTTGTAAAACTCTGACCTAAAGCGTGAGTGGGGAGCATTCTCTGTGATCATATAAATGTGAGGTTTTTATCTAAGACCCCGTCTAGTTCATGTATAGACTGAACAGAAAATCTAGGCTTCTCTAAATGGATGACCATAGTCAAAGAGACCAGTTTATAAAATGAAGACTCATAAAATAATGGTATCAATGTACTTTTGCGTGGTGGTATAAGTAGCTCCTTGGCTGCTTAGTTCTCTAGAGTACAGATTCCCAAGGCGATTAGGCTGAAAAACATCTAGGACGGGAATGCTAATCTGTGTTTCTACCTTAGAGTGGCAGTCACCCTGCCAGTGATGCACGGGGGACATTAAAATACTTTTTAATGGTGGGCAATGTGGTACTTATTGGCCTGCACAAAGAAATACATCCAGCAGTTCAAGTTTGTCCAAAATAATAACATTAGGGCAGAGCAATATGTTGAAAAGTAAAAGTACAAAGTTTCCCCAAGAGTAGCATAGACTGAAAAGTCATTTGTTAGGAAAACTGAGTTTAAATGTGAATTTAGCATCTTAGAACAGCACAAAAGAAAATGTTCTAATATAATCTAACTTTAGACATATTACTTATTACAGATTACCTCTGATATTACTTATAATTACTCCAGAGATTTAGCAATTTAAATCCAAAATGTCAACGATTGGACAAAAGACATGTAGCAATTTTTTTTCTTTTCTTTCATTCTCTCAGATAATGGGCTCTTTTTTTTTTTTTTTTCTACAGAGAATATTTGCTTTGAGGAATAATGAAACAAAGGAGTTTCCAAGCTATATGTTTGGTATAAATTATTTATCTCAAATATAAAAAGTTAAAAGCACTGAGAATTTTTTAAATGATTTGAAAGAATTTGAGGGATATACTATGTAATAATACTATTGATTGTTATGTAGACATTACTGAGGGAAGTTTTCAGCGTCTCTATTGATGTTTTAATAAGAACATGCCTCAGCCAGCCGCAGGGCTCAGCTTGGGTTTTTAGAAGACTCAAAATCAGAGAAGACTCGGAGAGCCAAATTCAATGCTCAGGATGATTTGAACGTTGTTAATCAGCGTGGATGCCAGGAACAGTTTTCAGAATCTCTATTAAGGGTTGAATAAGAAGAACACGCCTTACAGTTAGCTAGAGTCCTCAAGACAACAAAATCAATATGCAAAAAACATTTTTGTAGGCCAACAGTAAACAATCTGGGAAAGGAACAAAGAGAAAAATTCCATTTATAATAGCTACAGATAAAATACCTAGAATTAAAATTTACCAAAAAGTGAAAAATTTCTGTAATGAAATCTTTAAAACATTTATTAAAGGAAACTAAGAAGAGACAAAAACTGGATTGGAAGACTCAATATTGTTAAAGTATCCATACTTTCCAAAGCAATCTATAAAGTCAATATAATCCCCATCAAAACACCAATGATATTCTTCAAATAAACAGAAAAGAATTATAAAATGTATATGAAGCACAGAAGATCCACAAGAACCCAAGCAAACCTGAGAAAAAAAGCACATAACTGAAGGAATCACATTACCTGACTTCAAATTAATTACCTGACAGAGCTATTAACCAAGACGGCGTGGTGCCGCCATAAAGGCTGAGCCAGCAAAACAGAATACAAAACCCAGAAATAATCCATAGATCTGTATGAACTTAATTTCAACAAAGTTTTTGAGAACAAACACTGGGGAAAAGGCAGTCTCTTCAGTAAATGGGCCTGGGAAACCTGGGTTTCCAGGCACAGAATGAAACTAGACCGTTTTTTCTTGCCATATACAAAAATCAAACTAAAATGACTTAGAGACTTAAAATCTAATCATCGAGGTGATGGGGAAATGCTTCCAGACATTGGTCTGGGTAAGGACTTCCTGAGTAATACCCTCAAGTCACAGGCAACCAAAGAAAAATTGGAGAAATGGGATCATATCAAGCTAAAAACCTTCTGCGCAAAAAAAAAAAAAAAAGAATCCACAGAATGAAAAGACAACCCACAGAATGGAGGAAAAGGATTGTAAGCTGCCTGTCCTACAAAGGATTAATAGTTAGAATGTACATTTAGGCAGCTGCAACAACTCCATCGGAAAAAAGCCAAACAATCTGAATAAAAATGGGCAAAGGACCTGAACTGACATTTCTCAAAAGAAGACATACGTATTTCCAACAGCTATATGAAAAACTGTTCAACTTGGTTATTTATCAGAGAATTGTAAATCATAACTATAAGGAGATGGAATCTCACCCCAGTGAAAATGGACTTTATAAAAAAGACAGGCAATGACAAAATCTGGCAAGAAGGGAGAGAAAGGAAACCCTCCCGCCTTCTCACACCATTATGAGAACGTAAGTTACTGCAGCCAGCGTGGAGCACAGTACAGAGGGTCCTTGAAAAACTAAAGCTAGAACTAGCATATGACCCACCAATCCCACCGCTGGGTATGTATGCAAAGGAGGAGAATTTTGTATGTTGAAAAGATATTTACATACCATGTTTATTGTAGCACTATTCACAAAAGCCAAGATTTGGAATCATCTTAACTGTTTATCAATGGATAAATGGATGAAGAAATCGTAGTTCATATACACAATGGAATAGTATACAGCCACAAAAAGAATGAGGCCCGCCTTTTCCAGCAGGATGGATGGAACTGGAGATCTTACATTAAGTGAAATTAGCCAAGCACAGAAAGGCAAATCTCACATGTTCTCACTCATTTGTGTGAGCTGACTGTTAAAAACAATTGATCTCATGAGACAGACAGCAAGATGATGGTTACCAGAGGGTGGGCAGGGTACTGCAGCTTGTGAATCTCCTGTAAAACTCTGTGTTTGATAACAGTGTTTTCCTATTAGAACAGAATGTTGCGTTTAGGATCTCCTCATTGTCCTCATATGCATTTTTTGAGTGTGGAAGGCAGGTCTCCTCTGCTCGGATCAGCCCGTGTGGTACGTTACTGTGAAACTCACACCCTTCCCGACCTTTCCTTAGTGCCTCATCAGGCTCACCCAGCTGTGTGAAGGAACACAAACAGCCAAATCTCTCATTTTTTTCTCCAACTAAGGAAGTATCAACACATGGAAATTTATTTTCATTCCAGGCACTGCCAATATTTTATATCTACTTGATTTTTTGAAAAGCTTCTACACGGTACATTAGTTAGTTTATCGACCCCACAGGGTGGCCCATGGCCCATGGTGCGTTCTCTGATGTCCTTCATAACCTTCGTCATTAGGCCACAGCAGAAGCCATGGTTTCATTACGAAAAATCAAAAGGCCCAATTAGTAGAGTCACCCTTCTTCTATGAAGTAGCCAGCTCCAGAAGTTCACTTATTGTTATAAAAAGCAGATGCACATACCTCTCTCCCTGACTAGAAATAATAATAATAATAATAAATATATATATTTTATATATATATATATATATATATATATATATATGTTGATTAGATATTGATCTATCTTACCTCATATCTGAACCCCAAGAAAGAATGGGTATAAGTAAATACTAATAATCTCACTCTCTTTTCTGCTTGATATATAATTCCCCATGTGAAATAGACCAAATAGTATTTGGTAAGAACAGAGCATCTGGGAATGTACTATGACATAACAAGTAGATTGAACGTGACCTTAAAATCGTTCTCTGATTTGACTTAACGGTGGGCTACTTGGGACTAGGAATTCTGCTTTCCCAGCAGGATGGGTTTCATTTGACCTTAGCTTTTCACTAGATGGATGGCTTTATCCCTCTAACAAGAAGTAATGTGTCTGACTCTGACCTTGCATTAATCTCACATTCTACGGGTGCTTGGCAGCCAGTTTACCTACAAACTCTTGGCAAATTGTTTGATCCTGAGAAATCTGTTTATCGACCAATGATAAAGTTGTAGCTGGTCTTGCTTCATAAAACTGGAGAGAAACAGAAGGGAGGGCACTCTCCCTAGAAAGGTAGCCCACAGCATCCACACGAGAGTGTGCTGGCCCCACGGAACACCGTGGGCCTGACGGTCCCATTACCATCTCACTAACTTTATCTCTTCTTACCATTGACACTCCTCTCCTCGCATCCTCCTTCCTCTGGCATCCCAGCTGAGCAACAAGCATATTGGTAAATATTCCCTTAAACTACTACCCCAAACAGGAGACCATGTGCAACTGATTTTGATTATTGTAATGCTTGTATATATTATTTCATTTTCCGATGTTCAGATATAACTTAACTACTTTTTTTATTGTTGGAGATTCATTGAGGGCATAAGAAACCAGGTCACACTGATTGCATTTGTTAGATTAAAGTCTCTCTTGTACTTGTGTCTTGCCCCCAAAAGGTGTGTCACACACGGAGACCCCACTCCCCTCCCTCCTTCCTTCTCCCTGATCTTCTTTCCTCCCCCCCCTCCCTCCTTATCTCTCTCTGTTCTCCTCTTTCCCCCACCCCCCACCGTGTACTAGGTCATTAATTGTCCTCATATCAAAATTGAGTACATAGGATTCATGCTTCTCCATTCTTGTGATGCTTTACTAAGAAGAATGTGTTCCACTTCCATCCAGGTTAATACAAAGGATGTAACGTCTCCATCTTTTTATATAGCTTAATAGTATTCCATGGTATACATATACCACAGCTTGTTAATCATAACTTAATTACTTTTTAAACTTTAGCTCAAATTTACTTTGTAAAGCATATTTTCAATATCTCTTCAGTTATTCCAACACTGAACTGCAGATTTTTTCA
>CAUYPK010084471.1:0-12141 GCA_963574355.1 Loris lydekkerianus
TTAGTTTCATAGTAGGGCTGAGTACATTGGGTACTTTTTCTTCCATTCTTGAGATACTTTACTAAGAAGAATATGTTCCAGCTCCATCCATGTAAACATCCTATGGCCATTCTTAAAGAATAACACAGGCACATTTCAGGACCAACGGGAGCATTACAGTAGTCCCTGTAGGTTGTGCCAATGTACAACAATATTATAGAACCAGGAGTCAGGAATGAAGGTACACAGTCCACTGCACCCTTGTGAGGTGAATCAGTCTCATTTGTGCTCCTTGAGGCAGGAGGCTCTGAGAAGGAACATTTCCAGTACTTGGGCTGCAGTCACCCCTTAAAGGAAAGAATGTGCCGGAGACTCTGGCGGAGTCATAGCTGGAAACAGATCATTTGCCTGGGGCAATGGACCATTGCACTTAATCCCCTACCTCTATTTACACAAAAACTTTCAGTTAATCATATAGGGAAGTAGGCAAATAGAACAGACAACCCAGCCCTTTGTAGTTCATCTCCATTGTTTATCTCCAAAGAAGACAGTCTTGGTTTAGAAAGGTGTGGACGTTCTCTGCTGTTCTATGCTGTATTAATGCTGATAAGGAATCTTTACCTTTTGTCTTCCTTGTTCTTGGATTATTTTTATCTGATGATTTTGGGTATATAAGAAAGTGAATAAAAGATGGCTGATTGCTGCTGTGCCTGAGCGAGCACCAGCCATCCCTTAATAAATCATGCATTTCATCTGCAGCGTCTGCCTCCGTATCTCTGACTAGGCCAGTGGATAGCAACACAGGAAAAGTAAAGAAGGTAGGTTGGGTGGAAATTTTGAGAAATTGAGGTACGAGGATTCTTTGGATAGGAAATACTGTTTTCATTTCTGCTTTAGATAACATGTCAGCAAATACAGAAGCTGAGTTAGCAATTGGAGGGCTCCCTAAAGAACTCAAATGGTATATTTTGTCTTGGAGATTAAGGTTGGCTATCAAGTAGAGGCAGGGGAGTTGAGGGCATAAAACACGGGAAGAAAAAAGTCAAATAAGGCTGAGTGGTTTTCGTTTAAACCCAGTTTTACTGGCCAGGCGAGATGGCTCATGCCTCTAATCTTAGCAGTCTGGAAGACTAAGGCAGGTGGATTCCTTGAGGAGTCCAGACTAGCCTGAGGAAGAGCAAGATCTCATCTCTACTAAAAACAGAAAAGTCAAGCTGGGTGCTGTTGCTCACACCTGTAATCCTAGCATTCTGGGAGGCCGAGGTGGGTGGATTGCGCTGATGTAACAGGTTCCAGACCAGCCTGAGCAAGAATGAGACTTTGTCTTAAAAAATAACAAGGTGTTGTGGCAGGCACCTGTACTCCCAGCTACTTGGGAGATTGAGGCAAGAGGACTGCTCAAACCCAAGAGTTTGAGGTTGCTGTGAGCTATGATGCCATGGCATTCTACTCAGGGTGACAGAGGGAGATTATGTCTCAAAAATAAACATACAGGCTCACCACCTGTGGCTTAAGTGGTTAAGGCGCCAGCCACATACACATGAGCTGGTGGGTTCGAATCTAGCCCAGGCCCGCCAAACAATGTCAGCTGCAACCAAAAAATAGCCGGGCGTTGTGACAGGTGCCTGTAGTTCCAGCTACTTGGGAGGCGGAGGCAGAAGAATTGCTTGAGCTCAGGAGTTTGAGGTTGCTGTGAGCTGTGATGACACAGCACTCTACCCAGGGCAATAGCTTGAGGCTCTGTCTCTAAATAAATAAAACAAACAAATTCAGGACTACAAACTTCATATGGATGGGCTCCTTATTATGCCATGCAATCATACTTTGTCCCAGTCAGTTTTTCTAGTCTCTAAGCTGGCTATTTTGTACATTCTGTCCTCTACTGTTGTCTTAAACCACACAAACTGTTCTCCACTTTCTGGCAGATAGCCTTGCCTCCTGCATAAATAAAATATTAAAACTATTCCAAACATGTCAAATTGTATATATTAAATATGTGTAGAGGATTTTTTGTATTTACATTATATACTGCAATAAACTCAAAAATATTAAAATTATCCTACTTGAATTCCAGCATCTTTCTACCACTCTACCTATATCTTTTCCTCTTTTCCTCCATTCACAACTGAGAAAGCCTCTCCTACTAAGATAAATTACTCCATCCTTCCTCTTGGTTCTGAATTCCATTGTAAGTCTTCTCAAAGGTTAGCATCTTCCAGCTATTTCATAACTTTCACCTGGATTATTCTCATCAATGTAAAAAAACCGCTCTTCTCTCTCTCTCATCTTCAAAAACCCTTCCAGTTGTTGCCCTAGAGCTCTGCCCATCAGTGATAAACTTCTTATAAACAGCTATCCATTCAATCTTCCTACCTGGTCACATTTATTTTTCAACCCATTTCAACCTGGTTCTGCTCTATCCATTCTCACCCAAGGTGCTAGGAAGCTGTTTTCTTCAGTATCAATTTCTACCCTCACTTGACTTCAACTTCCAATGGCAACACAGCTGACTCCTTTGAAACTATCTTCCTTCAGAGTTTTACTAATTTACTTTTCGTTCACCCTGCCCCACCTTCCAGTAGTTTTTTTCTGCCACCTTTACTGGCTTCTTGGTGACCTTCAAAACTCAGTTCTGGGGTTTCTTTTTCTCTTGCTCTATACCTTGTGGTCCTAGGTGACCTCATCCAATCTCAGACTATAATATAGTACTCTGTATATCAGTGATTTTCAACTAGTGTGCTGTGAAAAATCTTAAAGACTCTGTTTTGGGATGGCTCCTGTAGCTCAGTCAGTAAGGCTCCAGCCCCATATACCTGGGGTGGCAGGTTCAAACCTGGCCCCAGCCAAACTGCAACAAAAAAATAGCTGGGCGTTGTGGCGGGCACCTGTAGTCCCAGCTACTCAGGAGGCTGAGGCAAGGGAATCGCCTAAGCCCAGGAGTTGGAGGTTGCTGTGAACTGTGACGCCACAGTACTCTACCAAGGGCGATACAATGAGACTGTCTCTATAAAAAAAACAAAAAAACAAAAAAACAAAACTCTACAAAAAAAAATAAAAAGTCACCTGGCCCATTCTAATTTTTTGTGAGGCACTTCCTGGTCACGTGTTCTTGATTGTTTACTTATTTTCAGCCTGCTCACTAGAATCTGAACTATGCAGAAACAGTGATACTGTCATGTTCAGCACAGTATCCTCAGCACCTAGAGTGACATGTAGCAGGTACCTGATCTATATTTGATGAATGAAACAACTGAACGAGTGAATAAACCCTGCTACCTTGCTCTGATGCCATCTACTACTTTCTATACCAAAGACCTTCTACATTTTTTACTTTCAGAGATCTCAACATTCCCCAATGCCATTCCTTCCTGACTCTGCCTTCTCAAGTTACTATCTTCTTTCTTTTTTATTAGAGACAGAGTCTCACTATGTTGCTCTTGATAGTACCGTGGTGTCACAGCTCACAGCAACCCCAAACTCTTGGGCTTAAGCGATTCTCTTGCCTCAGCCTCCCAAGTAGCTGAGACTACAGGTGCCCACCACAACGCCTGGCTATTTTTCTGTTGTTGCAGTTGTCATTGTTGTTTAGCTGTCCCAGGCCTGGTTCAAACCCGCCAGCCTCGGTGTATGTGGCTGGCACCATAACCACTATGCTACGGGCTCCGAGCCTTCTTTCATTTTCTTTACAAAATACTCTTTGAAAGAGAATTTTACATTAGGTCTCTATTACTTCCTAATTACTCCTCATCCACTGCAATCTCTTGCCTTGCTGATCATTTTACTGCTTTCAATGAGGACAACTGAACTTCTAGTTTGCAAAATTCAGTGGCTTTTTATAATATTTCATGTTATGGGATTGACCTCTCTCTGAAGCAGTGACACTGGTGACTTTTTTTTTTCCTTAAGATTTTTCTCCTCCTTATGGTTCTGGAAGAATATAGTGCCTGCTGTTTAATAAACATTTGCTGAACTAACAAATGTCTTTTTTTTCTTCCTGTTTCTTTTATTCTTTTTGTTATCCTTTGCTGCTTGTCCTCCTGGAATATAAGCTATGCAGGTGAACAGTGATACTGTTACCTGTTAAATACCTATGCTCTTCAATGCTGAATTCTTTTTATTTATTTACTTTTTATTTTTTTAGAGACAAAGTCTCACTTTGTCACCCTCGGTAGAGTACCTTCAGCTCTTGGGCTTAGGTGATTCTCTTGCCTCACCCTCCCAAGTAGCTGGGACAATAGGCGCCCACCACAATGCCGGGCTATTTTTGTTGCAGTTTGGCTGGGGCCGGGTTTGAACCCACCACCCTGGTATATGAGGCTGACGCCCTACTCACTGAGCTACAGTCGCTGCCGGAGTTCTTTTCTTTTAAAATTGATATGAGCTGAGTGCAGTGCCTCTCACCTATAATCCTAGCACTCTGGGAGGCCAAGGCAGGTGGACTGCTTGAGCTCAGGAATTCCAGACCAGCCTGAGCCACAGCCTCTAAAAATAGCTGGGCTTTGTGGTGGGTGCCTGTAGTCCTAGTTACTCAGGAGGCTGAGGCAAGAGGATCGCCTGAGCCAAAGAGTTTGAGATTGCTATGAGCTGTGATGCCATGGCACTCTACTAAGAGTGACAAAGTGAGACTATCTTCATAAAAAAAAAATAAAATTGATAATGACGATGGTAGGGGAATTTACTGAATGCTTATTTACTTTTCTTTCTCTCTGTCTTTTTTTGGAGACAGTTCTTGCTCTGTTGTCCAGGCTGCAGCACAGTGGTGAGATCATAGTTCACTGCTACTTCAAACTCCTGGGCTCCCTGGCTTTAAGTGATCCTCTTGCCTCAGTTTTCTGAATAACCTCTGACTACAGGCACATGCCACTGCACTTGGCTAATTTCTTTACTTTTTGTAGAGGAGTCTTGCTATGTTGATAAGGCTGGTCTTAAACTCCTGAGCTCAAGTGATTCTCTGCCTCGGGCTCCCAAAGTGCCAAGATTATAGGTGTGAGTCACTGCACCTGGCCTACTTTTCTAAGTGCTTTATACATATATGCCTTATCTCATTTAGTGTTCTAAATAACCTATAAGATAAGAATTCTTATTATCTGCTAATTGTTTGGCATTTATCATGCACCAAATACTAAGTTAAATATTTTATACACATCGTTTCACTAATGCTCATTATAATCCTTTGAGCTGTTAATATATTTACGGTACCAACAAGGGAAATTAGGTCCAGAGATGTCCAGTAACTTTCCAAAGGTCTCAGTGCACCAAATGGCAGAACCAGATTTGAATTCAAGCACTCTAACTCCACAGCACACACTATAAGTATTACACCATACCCAGTTAAGCACCTATTTATCTATTCTTTTTCCTGGCTGATGTCATTCAATTCCTCATAGCTTCGACTACTACTATGTACCAAAGACTTCAAAATGTCTTTGACTCTAACCTCTTTTCAGAGTCATAAACCAATTTCTAACCATCTACCAGATCATTTCACCAGTATAGTAAAAATCTCAATCTTAGCATAGCCAAACTTGTGGACACAACACTCCTCACAAACTTCCTCATTCTGTCTCCCTGACATCACACTCCAGCAGGTCGCTCAAGCCAGAATACTAGGAGGCCTTCTGAATACCTCTTTTTCTTATGCCACACAGCCAAGGTCACCAATGCCTGTCAATTCTCCAAAAAACAAATCTGCCCCCTTTCCCTCGAAACTCAGCCACAAGTTTAGATGAAGTCTTCATTCGCAGGCTTGGATTAGAGCACTAGCCCTTCAGTAGTAAACTATTCACTTCCCCTGTAGTCACCCCCTTCCCTTTCAAGCATTTTCTTTACTGCAAGGAGAATGACTTTTCTAAAATTAGCTCAGAAATTTTTGACAACCTCTTACTGCCCTCCAGATAAAATTTTAAATCCTTCCTTAACAGGATTTAAAATAAAAAGGATACAATAGTGTTTGGTCTAGAGCCCTTTGCGGGCCTAATTTCTTATCACCATCCCTCATGTACCCTTTCTACCCTTTAATCCCTAAAGAGGTGGTATATATATTCTTTTACTCCTTCATGCCTTTGCATATCTTTTCTTTCTGCCCAGGTTGCCTTTCTCCCTTCTTTGCTTCACTGTTGGTCATCTTTTTAAGATCAGTTCAAATATTATCTTTTCTGTGAAACTTTCACGATTTTTCCAGCAGAAATAGTATTCTATAGCCAGTGTCATGCCACTCAGGACTGAGCAATAAACAGGTGCTCAACTGTGATTCTCTTGCTGAACCATCTTTTTTTTTTTTCCTTTAATTGCTGAACAATCTTAAGACATGGTTTATTAACGTAAAACTCATGAGAAGACCTTCTTGATCTAACAAAGTACCAGAATGAACAAAAGATTAATATATTAAATACCTTCCAGTCTTTGGGATCAAGTGTTTTCAGCATGGGAAACTCTTCTAACTGCAATTCTTCATCTTCTGATTCTTCTGATAATTCTTTCTTATCCTCCAGTTCCTGAAAAGAGGCAGAAGCATTTCTGTTTCTCCTCTTAACAAAAGCTTCAAACCATCTTCCCACAGGTTCAACTTGACAAAGTGTAGAAGCTGTGATTGAAAGTGTTAAGAGAGGCTTCAATGTATTGCATGGAATAAATCTTTTAAGGCAATAATTTTTTTTTCAGGAAATAAGATCAAAACAGTGATACTATCAGAGTTCAATTTTAAAACCATGAACTAAGAAAATAATTGCAGGCATCTACCAGTTTACATGAGGGTTTGTAAGATATTATTATTTTCTAATATTTGATCAATGTCTCCCAGTTATCTGACAAAACAGCAATGTCAACAATAAATCAAAACTCTTCTGAGGACCTAGGCTCAGTGGCTCACGCCTGAAATCCTAGCACTCTGGGAAGCCAGGGCCTATCCATTGCTTGAGCTCAGGAGTTCCAAACCAGCCTGAGGAAGAGATCCCAGGCTGAGGAGTTGAGTTAGAGATCTCAACTAAAAACAGAGAAACTAGCCAGGCTTTGTGGCCCATGTCTGTAGTTCCAGGTACTCAGGAGGCTGAGGCAAGAAGATTGCTCAAGCCCAAGAATGTGAGGTTGCTGTGAGCTATGATGCCATTGCACTCTACTGAGGGCAACAGAGTGAGACTGTCTCAAACAACAACAACAACAACAACAACTCTTCTGAAGATATAAGAGAAAGGTGAGGAACAAGAAGAAATGTTACAAAATGCTTTACATTTAGACCAATAATTGTAACAAAGCATTAAACTGGCCGGGAGTTTGGCTCACGCCTGTAATCCTAGCACTCTGGGATTACAAGGCAGGTAGACTGAGCTCAGGAGTTAGTTCCAAACCAGCCTGAGCCAAACCATGTTTCTAAAAATAGCCAGACAGCTCTAAAAATACTCAGGTGTTATGGTGGGTGCCTGTAGTCCCAGCTACTTGGGAGGCTGAGGCAAGAGAATCGCTTGAGCCCAAGAGTTTGAGGTTGCTGTGAGCTTGGATACCATAGCACTCTACCCAGGGCGACAAAGTGAGACTGTCTCAAAAAACAAAAATATGAAAAAAACAAAGCATTAAATAGTGATAAATTGTCCCCAAGGGCAAGCTTCATCAAAAAAAAAAAAAAATGTAAAACTGTTTAGATTATCTTATTTATTAAAGTCTTGAATTGAAGCAACTCTTAAAAAATTTGAGGTCTTCACTAGCAAAGATCTGTTCTGAAAGACAATTTGTCAAGCAGCTATAGGGAATTTACAACTGTGCTGTAGTGGAACAAACTCTTGATCTGAACCCACAAGCTCTAGGTTTTATCTAGGTCTGACAATTAGTGGCTATGTGACCTGAAATAATACAAGGATGTCTTCACCTTCAAAATGGGAACAATACTGATCTCATTCAGTTCCTAGGAAGACAGAATGTAAAATCATAAAATCACTCTGAAAAATAACAAACTTGTAGAAAAGACTATCTATTTCTGAGAAGTGAGAGTATATCAGCAAAAAAGATAAATGCATCAGGAAAAAAACCCTAAACATCTTTAATTTTAATTTCATATTCCATAAGAAAGCAAGAAGTTTTTTCTGTTTAGTAATGAAATAACCCAGATGAGTTTTCTCTTATACTTAATCGTCACAGTTTTCTAAAAAACAGACTTTTCATGTCGTAACTAGTTTGGGAAATTAAGTCTTCCTCTACCTTACATAGGAAAGGTTTTAATCACTATATTTAAGAAGTACTATCTGTGTAGGGTGGGTGTGGCTTTCAAGAACATAGCCTTTCAAGCCTTTTCCTCTAGCAGAGACAAGCAAATGTAACACATGCCATAGGGTTTGTTCAAAGTCACATTTAACAAGAGCCTAAAGTAACGGAATTAATGTAAATCAATGACACTGGAGACTCTTGTTTATAATACCCACGACTGTCCTGGGCTAAGATCTAAGAACCTGTGTAGGACAAGTTTTAACTGCAACGAGTGATTCTAAGTATATCTACACAGATCTTTCCAGTAGCACGGGCAAAGGTCTTTTAATACTCAGTATGAGATTCAGTATCTGAGTTTTGACAATGAAAAAATTAAGCAGGAGCAAATTAGGGAGAGTTAGCAGCAAAGCTTTGTATGACCCCCGGCACGTGGGGTGCTCGCTGTGGGTAGTCTCTTTGCCGTAGGCAAGAAGATGTTTATGGGAAACTTTCTGGGTTACTGGGGGAGTTGGGTGGGGGGTGGGGGTTCAGCCCTAAACTGCTAAGCCCAATCCATGAGTCAGCAGCTGCGAGAGGAGGAAGCAAGCGTAGAGGCAAAAGGAAGACGCCCCTCACCCTTCTTCCTTCTAATCTAGGGTAGGATTACTATAAAGCAGGGAGCAAAAGGGCGCTGGTCATGGTCCCACATGTCCCGGAGCTAGTCGCCATGGTCAAGGGTAGACAGATCCCAGAGTCGCCGAGGCAGAAGACAGGCAGAGCCGGCGGAGGCGGGACCGAGCCAAGGTTGAGTGGGCACTTACCGGAGATCAGCGACTGGATGACGGCGGTGCCCTGGCCATCCGAGGCGCTTGGCAGGAGCAGCATGATGGCTCCGGGTCTATTTCTGCAGGCACAGAGGCTCACGTCCCAGGCCGAGGGCGCTTAGCGTCCACTCTGGCTCTACCTCTCAGTCCGAGCCTCGCGCCTTGGCTCTACAACGCCCCGGAACCGGCGCATGGAGACGGCCAATAATCACTTCCGGGCTGGAGTTTTCCTGGTGCGACCGCCAATCCTACCGCCGACCGCTCCAGCCAACGTGTGCAGCAGTTTAGTTCCTCCACTGACTCACAGCCGGCTGACAACCAAGGCGCGTGAAAGGATGGTTCCTACGCTCTCCAGTTTTTCTGTGAAAGAATTATTTTCCTCGTCCTGGTGGAATACTTTTAAAAGACGATTCTGTTATATTATTTTTATATTTATTTATTCATTAAGTTTTGAGACAGAGTCTCACTTTGTCACCCTCAGTAGAGTGCTGTAGCGCCATAGCTCACAGCAACCTTAAACTCTTGGGCTGAAGTGATTCTCTTGCCTGAGCCTCCCAGGTAGCTGAGGCTACAGGCGTCCGCCACAACACCTCGTATATGCTTTTTATTTTTAAGTTCCTGCCACTTTTCTCTATTAGTTTGAACTAATACATACAACATAAGATTTACCTTCTTAAACATTTTTAAGAGTACATGTCAGTGATGCCAAGTTCAATCTCATTGTTGTACAGCCAGTCTCCAGAATGCTTTTTATCTTGCAAACTGAAACTCTCCCAGCCACAGACAACCACGGTCTAGTTTCCGTCTCTAGGAGTTTGCCTTCTATAGGTACCTAATATAAGTGGGATCATGTAGTATTTATCATTTTGTGACTGGCTTATTCTCTTAGCATAGTGTAGTCAGGGTTCATCTGCGTTGTAGCGTGTATCAGACTTTTATTCCTTTTAAGGCTGAATAATATTCCATTTGTACACACATGCACGCCACATTTTATGCATTCATCTGTACAGGGACCCAGGTTGTTTCCACCTGTTGGCTATCACGCTGCTTATGAATATGAATATATAATCTCTGAGACCAGGTTTTCAGTTCTCTTGGGTATATACCCAGAAGTGGAACTACTAGTTCTATTTTTCATTTTCTAAGGAACTACCATACTGTAGTTGTATCACTTTACATTCCCATCAACAGTGCACAAAAATTCCATTTTCTTTATATCCTCTCCAACATTTCTTTCCTTTTTTAAAATAGAGGTTATAATCGGAATGAAGTGGCATCTCACAGGCTTTGATTTGTGTGTCCCTAACAGTGATGTTGGATCTTTTCATGTGTCTGTCACCCATGTGTATATCTTCTTTGGAGAAATGTCTATTCAAATTCTTTGCTCATTTTAAAAACCAGATATTCTTATGTCAAGTTGTAGAATAAATACATATATAAAATCTATTTACACATAGATACATAATGTAGGAATACACATACATATATTCATTACCAGAAATAGATTATCTTCACTCTTTCTGTAGATATAGCCACTACCTATTGTGTGCCTATTATGCCAAGTATTTTACAAACACTGTTACTTAATGCCTCCACAATCCTGTGAGGTAAAGGAGAAATTAAAGTTCAAAGGTTAAAGGAGTTACTGGAGGCTGCCCACTAAATGAATGACTAAATCTGGATTAAACTCATCGAACAAGACAGGTTTGGTCTTGGAAGACTGTCGGTCTTAGAACTGCGACCTAGCACCGCAGTGTTGCCTCCGCGACTCAGTCCCGCTTCTCGCGCGCGGAGCAAAGGGTCCCGCAGAGCCCGTGTCTCTTTCCGGTGGGGAAGGGAATACAAAGGCACCACCGGAAGTAAAGAAAGCGCTGTGTAATCACTAAGAAGCTGAGGCACTTGCATCTCCCAAAATGCCGGATTACCTCGGTGCCGATCAGCGGAAAACCAAAGAAGATGAGAAGGACGACAAACCCATCCGAGGTCAGTCGCCAGGGCAGGAGTTCGGACCGGCCTTGACGCTGGAGAGGAGCTGGATTTCTCCTCCCGGCTCTGCTCTGGCCCTTTTGTGTCCCTAGTGATATAGTCCGGCGCCAGCCAGGTTAACTGGCCTGTCTTCTCATTCTCTCTCAAGACCGTACAAGTTGTGTATTCATCTTCTTCTGATCGAAATGTGTATTTATTCTCAGTTCTCAGGTCTTGAAGAAAGCACGTTGGCTTTACAGGTCTTGAAAAGTGCCCCTGCTTGTCTGTATTTGAGCAGTTGGTCCTCTTTGCCTCACCCTCCCCAAGCCCCCTGCAAGTGGGACAGCTTGGTGCTATCTCTGTGCAAGCAGAATCCTGAGACAATTTTTCTATTTTTTATCTTTGTTTTTTGCAGTTTTTGGCCAAGGCTGGGTTTGAACCCGACACCTCCGGCATATGGGGCCGGCGCCCTACCCCTTTGAGCCACAAGAGCCGCTCCTCTTTCTCCCCCTCCCCCCACTGGTTAACATAGCCTTCCTGGCATTTTCTCAGTTACTGTGTTAAGGCATTTATATTCTACATTTACTAAATTTCATAATCCCACCAATCACCCTCTCTCCGCCCATCCTTCCCTCTCTCTCCCCCCTTCTCCATATTCTTAGGTTATAACTGGGTTTATAGCTTTCATTTGAAAGCCATAAATTAGTTTCATAGTAGGACTGAGTACATTGGATACTTTTTCTTCCATTCTTGAGATACTTTACTAAGAAGAATATGTTCCAGCTCCATCCATGTAAACATGAAAGAGGTAAAGTCTCCATCTGTCTGTAAGGCTGCATAATATTCCATGGTATACATGTACCACAATTTGCTACTACATTTGTGGGTCGATGGGCACTTGGGCTTCTTCCATGACTTAGCAATTATGGATTGGGCTGCAATAAACATTCTGGTACAGATGTCTTTGTTATATTGTGACTTTTGGTCTTCTGGGTACAAACCTAGTAAAGGAATTATAGGAGTGAATGACAGATCTATTTTTAGATCTCTAAGTGTACTCCAAACATCTTTCCAAAAGGAATGTATTAATTTGCATTCCCACCAGCAGTGTAGAAGTGTTCCCTTTTCTCCACATCCATGCCAACATCTCTGGTCTTGGGATTTTGTGACATGGGCTAATCTTACTGGAGTTAGATGATAT
>CAUYPK010084474.1:0-72037 GCA_963574355.1 Loris lydekkerianus
ATTACACTGGTTAACATAGCCTTCCTGGCATTTTCTTAGTTATTGTGTTAAGACATTTATATTCTACATTTACTAAGTTTCACATGGACCCTTGTAAGATGCACGGCAGGTATAGTCCCACCAATCACCCTCCCTCCATTCTCCCCCCTCCCTCCCCTCCCTCTTCCCCATATTCTTAGGTTATAACTGGGTTATAGCTTTCATATGAAAGCCATGAACTTCTACACTGCTGGTGGGAATGCAAATTAATACATTCGTTTTGGAAAGATGTTTAGAGAACACTTAGAGTTCTAAAAATAGATATGCCATTCAATCCTATAATTCCTCTACTAGGTATATACCCAGAAGACCAAAAATCACATTATAACAAAGATATTTGTACCAGAATGTTTATTGCAGCCAAATTCATAATTGCTAAGTCATGGAAAAAGCCCAAGTGCCCATCGATGCATGAATGGATTAATAAACTGTGGTATATGTACACTATGGAATATTATGCAGCCTTAAAGAAAGATGGAGACTTTACCTCTTTCATGTTGACATGGATGGAGCTGGAACATATTCTTCTTAGTAAAGTATCTCAAGAATGGAAGAAAAAGTATCCAATGTACTCAGCCCTACTATAAATGTGCAGCTTTTATAACATGTGGCTTTCAAAGGGTTTTTCCTGTTAAAAATAGACACAAAATTTCAAACAACAACAAAAAAAAGCTCTCCACCACAAAGCCTCTCCCTCTCTGCCCTCTGAGCTTCGGGGTGCTCTATACATTTTGCTGAGACTTCTATGGATTCAAGGAGGGCTGGTCTGAGAAACCCCTGTCCCATGGCTGTTGTGGACAGTCTTTGGCAGGTGTTCTATAATTGGGACTTCATTTGATCTCATGACAACCCCCTGAGGTTGGAATTGTTCTCTGTGTCTCTCTTCTTCTTTTCCCCAGTGACCCACAGCCTGGTGACCACAGAAGGACCACCTGGGCCTGTGGCACCAAGAAGAGCTGGCTGGCAGTGGGGGGGTGGGACTTCCTGTGGTTTTAAGTTTGAATTCCTAGAGTTTGAAATAGAAACTGAAGCCAGGGGTTGGGTCCAGTGGGAGCAGCCCCCACCCCTCGGGGGGACGCTATAGAGTGCAGGGATAGACAGCTCACACTCCAGAAGTAGGTGGCATATGCCCTGTTGAGAGCCCCCTGCAACAGTGGCCTGGTGGAACTGGGGAAAGGAAACTCCAGATTTCAGCAGAAGAGGGGAGGAAAGTGATCAGACTTGGAGACAGAAGAGCTCAATTCAAACTCTAGCTCCTGAGCCTCAATTTCCTCATCTGCAAAGTGGGTCTTAGCACTGGCCCCACCTGCTTTTCAGAATCATCACTCAGGAACAAGCCCATCCACCATTCCCTTGAGCTGTTAGGGATACTGCACATAGCACCAGACTCAGAAGTCACTTAAAGCCAGTTATCTCTATCAGAGACATGAGGCAGCTGAGACTCAGAGAGGTCAAGCTACTTGCTGGGGTCATACAGCAAACACTGGCTTGCCCAAGCTGCAGGCTGGGTGTGGCTGACTTGAAGTACAGCACTTTTATTACTATGCCCCTATTCTGTTGTTGTGTAACAAATGACCCTAAAACCTAGTCTCTTAAAGCAACCACTCTGTTATTGTCTCTCCTGACCTTGTAGGTTAGGGGTCTGGAAAGGGCTTGGCTGGGCTGCTTTGCTCCATGTGGTGTCGGTGGGGGCTAGACTGGTTTGGAGGGTCCGAGCTGGCTACTGTTACCTGCCTCACAGGGTGGAGGGGATGTATGGGAGGCTGGGCCCAGCTGGCTCCTCGCCCTCTCCACGTGGTCTCTGGTTTCTCACACGGCAGCCCAGGGCTTCAGTGACTAAGGTGGAAGCTGCTGATCCTCTCAAAGGTACCAGCAGAGCATCAATGTTTAGGTCAATGCAGTCCCAGGCCAGCCAGACTGGAGGGGAAGGCAACCAGACCCCAACTCTCTACTGAAGAAGGTTCAAAGAATTTGTGGCCCCTTCTATCTTCCATAATGCATAAGCCTTTTCTCAGGGGCCAGGGAGAGGAAGGTGGGCTTCCATGAACCCATAGAGGAAAGGATGGTTAATAGGGGAGAGTGCCCCAGGCTGTGCTGGAGGTCCTGCCCACTGTGGTCCTCACAAGTGGACACCTAGGAAATGGGCCTGGAGCAGCCTGCCTATACACACAGCTTGTTTCTCTTGGGACTCAATCTTTACCATCTCTGAAGACCTTGGAAACTAATGGGGTAGGTCTTGGGGCCAGCACTGACAGCTGCTCTTGCTGCTACTCTGGCAGAGCTCTTGCAGGACACTCAGATATGAAAGGGACCCACGTGGGCATAGGGCTCCTAGTCAAGCCACCAAAGCATTCTTGTTGACCTAGCAGAGCTGCCAGAGGAAAATATGGGGGATGGGGGAGAGGGAAGTATGACTGACCAAGATGTCAACCCAGGCAGGCTGAAGATGCCATTCTTGGCAAGGGAAAACACCCCTAGGAAAAGGGAAAAATAAAATAGGAGCTCTTTCAGGAAAGTGAGGCCAACAGATATGGTGGCTTTTGAGGGCAACATGGTGGCATAATGCCAAAGCTCAAATATGTTGCCTTCTTGCACTCACCCTCTCCCCAAAGTAGCTCCTTCCTGGATTGGGCTAGAAAGTCAGTACTTCCCAGATTTGTGGCCTGCTAGGGTATGAGCAGGCTGTCTTGGCCAAGGGAGTCTCAATCTGGCCATCTTGTGACCCAGCCCCATGCCAGTCACTGACCAGGACAGCCACCAGTCACTGCAAGAGCGGAGGAGATACATGACCAACATTCCAGGGCCCCAAATAGCATCTTTGAATGAGAAGATCTGGCCAAGAGATCTGGCAGCTGGCAAATCTACCAGACCTGGCTGAGGTTCTGATTTATCAGCTGTGTGACATTGGTCAAGTTACTTAACCTCTCTGAGCTTCAATAGTTTCCTATATAAACCAGAGAAGAGTTTTGAGATAAAGTAAAATAACATTTACAAGGTATTTGGCACAGAGTAGGAGTTCAAAAAATACTTGCTCATATTTGCCAAACCCAAGAGCAATCTTTTTGGGATTACAGAAACTTTTGGGAATTTGAGAAAACCCAGACTTCCCAGAAAAGCATGTTATCTACATGTATGGCACAATCTCCATGGCTTGCCTCTCGCAGTAGTTCTGAGCAGCTTGGCTGGTGCTATGAGGGAGACTGAGCACCATCTAGGTGTTATCAGCCTGATACAGGTCCTGGGCTTGCCATACAGGCAGCCTCTCTGCACCCTGGGCTGGCTCTGGAGAAAAAACTCAGGGTGTAGACCCTTGTGCAGTAACTGAAGTTGTAGCCAGACCATGCAGGGAGCTCTGTGCAGTTCCTCTCTGGGCTCCCCAGGCCCTACTAGGTTCTCTAGACAGCTGCAGGGGTTGTTGGCAGCTTACAAATAGGAGCTGGGAGCTAGAGTGGATGATGTCACAGGTCACCTCTGAAATCCACATGTGGCCAGCCTGACATTAATTTCACCGGTTCATCTGGGGGAGAACCCGGAACAGGGAGCCTCATTCCCACCCTGCAGAACCTCCTCCCACCCCTTCTCATTAGCAAGTACCCACTCCCTAGCCCTGCATCTGGAGCCTGGTTAAAATCACTTGGGCAAAGGAAAATTAAAAAAAAAAAACCCACCACAAATTCTTTTCAGATATCTTTCCCCATGCCTGCCTGTCTCCACCCCCGCGTCCTCCCAAATTATATGCGAGCCATGAGTTTAGTTATTCTGCACGATAAGCCCAAGAATTCTAAGTTAAATAAATACATATAAGTCAATCAGCAGGCCTTTTATCTGGGACTCTTTCCCAGTCACATCTGTCCACTCGGCGCTAAGCACTTTACAAAAATGCGTGGTTCCTAGGCAGAAACACGATGGCCTCTGCTTGGGGGAAATTTACTGTTTAACTTAGGGCTTTAAGAAGACGGAAGCAGAAGGTCTTGCAGCCCTTGCATCTCCTTGCTTGGCGGCTTATCTGGCCCTAAATAATCATAGCTGGGCCTTGGAATCATGGCTTCTCTACACCCGGTGCATCCAACTTGTTTCCAAATGCTGTGTGGAAAAAGCAGCCTTGCTAGCTGGCTCTTGGTAGGATGCTTTTTGTTTAAAGGGATTGCACTCCCTGGCAAGCTCAGAATCGGTGATCTAGGGATGGATCATTAGAGAGGCGAGAAGGAGGTACCCTCCCAGAACCCCCCTCTAGTTACTTCTTCCTCTCAGTACTTTGGTGTGCTAATTTGTCTTCTGAGGGTCAAAATGCCAGAAAAAGCTATGGGCCTCACAGTATTGTTTTTTAGATTGGCTCTTTATTAATTGAGTTCTTTTATTAATGATTCATACCTTGCCTATGTGGCAGAAACCTAGCAGAGGATCAACCCATGCCCGTGATATTTGAAACTATTAAGAAAAGGGTTGCTCCTATATCTGCTAGGAATTGCTTTAGGCTGAAAGTAACAGAGAACTAAAATACCAGCCACTTAACATAAGATAAAAATTTATGTCTCATGTAAAAAAAACCCCAAGTAGTAGTCCTAGACTCCCAAGTGTTATCGGTGACTGAGGCCTCTTTCATCTTTCTGTTCTACTGTCCTTCACCTGGGGCTTCCAACCTCACCATCACCTTGAGATCCAAGATAACTGCTAGAGCTCTAGACATTGCATCAGCATCCCAGGCAGAAAAGTGGAGGAAGTATTGTTTATCTGCTTTGTCTCTCCCCCAAACCTCCTATTCTGTTTCCTTGATTACCCTAGCTGTAAGGGAGGCTAAGAAATATGGCCTTTAAGCTATAAACACAGATGGCCAGAATAAAACAGGATTCTGTAGGGAAGGAAAAGAGTGTGGATCTTGAGCTATTAACTAGCAGTTGCTCTCAACAGACCTGGCTTTGAATCCCAGCCTGCCTCCCACCAGTTTCCTGCCTATGCAGTGTGGTGCTGGCCTGGGATGCTACCTGGCCTGGTTTGTCTATTAGGTTCACACTTGGCAAGGTTACATTAAGGTGGTCAAGGAGAGGCTGGTTCTAGAACCAGTAGGGCCTTTGCTACCTGCTGTGGAGGAAGCCTAGCTCTTCTGCACTGTCCTGGCTCCTGGGAAGTAAGGCACAGAGAAAAGCTATGGGTCTTACTTCATAGAGCCCCTCATGAACTGAAGGATGAAGCAAGGCTGCACAGCAGGGGCTATAAATGCATGGGGACAGGGACAACCGTGTGCAGAGAAGAGATGAGTAAGCAGGCCCAGCTTCAGGGCTGGGGTTGGGGGTGCAGAGCATAAACAGCAAGACCTTCCCAGAACCCACAAAATGATGGTCCTTCCCAGGGTCATGGCATAATTTATTGTTGCATGTTTCAAACCTAGGTGTGAATCAGGCCTGTCCGGGGAAGCTGAGGTACACGGTCACCCCACCTTTACCCTACCCATAAATGTAGGGCTGGAGCCCTTCTGGGTGTTAACTAAGCTTGTTTTCAGGTTTGGAAGGTGGTAAGAGCTGAAAACTGCTGCAAACTTTTAAGTAATAATAATTTAAAAAATCAAAAACAAATGGAAAAAATTTAATGCAAAAGAAATAATAACATGGTACACACTCCTTTTCCTGATCTGTCCTGCCTGGGAATGTGCTTATGGTGAGTTACCAGGGCTGGCGGATGCCTGGCTGCCAGGGTCCTGTTCCTACAGGTAGCACCTGTCCCATGCGTTACATTCAACTGCTGCTCGGCCTCTTGAGGGGCTGGAGGCCTCAGGGCCCTGGCTTACGTCCTCTGCTGCCCTGTCTCTCTGCTTAAGGCTAGACGGCTGGGCCAGCCCCGGGGTGGAACAAATGACGCCTGCTCCCCCCAGGTGTGTCTGTCTCCACGGGCTCTGAGGTAGGGCTCCACTGCCAGGTAAGACAGAGCCCTTGCTGGGCAGCTCTGTGGGTGCCTCTCAGACTTGAGGGCTTGCTCACAGCTGGTCCTCGTCCACCCAGACGGTCTTGCGCTGCTCCTCGCTGATCTTGTCCTTGATGACTCGGAGCAGCTCCTCCAGGCTGCCCCACATGTCAGCCTCCACTGTGGCATAAAGGCATGGCAGGGCCTCCAGCTCCTTCTCCCTTAGCCGGCACACACGCAACAGCTCCTCCTCTGTATCTGGCCGGGGCAGCAGCTTCCTGCGGGAGACAGGCGGGGCCGTGGGGAGGCTGTGGGGCTGGGTGCTGGTGTGGTACCTGCCAGCCTGGTCATCACAGTGCCAGAGCCACCCTGATTTCCTCCACTGACTGCTTGGGGACCTGCCTGGCCCCCCTGATTTTCTCATTGACTGCTTAGGGACCTGCCCTCTCTGCCTGGTGCCAATAGAGCACCAACGACCTCCTCGTACATGGACTATACCCTTCATGTTGTTCACTATGGAAATCTCAAGAGGTGGGCATCTAAACAAATTCTTATTGCTGATCACGACAAAATACACACAAAATGAAATTTATCATTTTAACTATTTTAAGCAGATAAATCAGTAGTGTTGGTAAATTCACATAGTTGTGCAACCAACCTCCAAGATGCTTTCATCTTCCCAAACTGAAACTCCATTAACCATTCCCTCTCCTTTCCCCTCCCCCAGCCCTGGCACCCACCATTCTACCTTCTGTCTCTAGGAATCTGACTGCTCTAGGGACCTCATCTAAGCAGAGTTATACAGGATTTGTCTTCTGTGACTGGCTCATTTCATTGAGCATGATGTCCTCAAGGTTCATCATCCATGTTGTGGCAGGTGTTTGTTCATTCATTCCCCATTAATGGACCCTTAGATTGTTTCCACCTTTTGGCTACTGTAAATGATGCCACTATGAACGTGGATATACAGGTATCTCTTAGAGACCCTGCTTTTAATTATTATCGTTATATACCCACAAATAGACAGCTTGGTCATATGGTAATTCTGTTTTTAACTTTTTGAGGAATCATCACACTGTCTTCCCCAGCAGCTGCATTTTGCACTGTCACCAGCCATGCACAAGGTTCCAGTTTCTCCATATCCCCCCAACACTTGTTAGTTTTCCTTTTTTTTGGTAGGGGACATCCTGATGAGTGTGAGGTAGCACATTTGCTCACTGATGTCCCTGGCACTTAATGGGTGCTCAGCAAATATTTGGTGAGAAAGAACAAAGTGGCCCAACCTGAGTCTTAGTTGCCCCACCTGTAAAATGGGGTTGTGATATTTATCTTGTAGTTGTGAGCAAGGAGAGGCCAGGATCTAAGATGATGCCACTTGTGGGCAAGTCTGTCCTTATTGCCCAGTGCCAGCCCCTCTTTCAAATCCCATAGCCCACCCTTTAACAAATCCCATAGGCTCGACCCTGACTGGGATCCAGAATCAGACTATTTATCATGCCCTTCCAGATAGCACCCCAGCCCCTGCCAGTTTCAACATGGAGGTAAGAGATGCCTTTAAATTTGAAGCTGGATTGTGTCACTCATCTACTAAGATCCTTCAGTGGTTTCCCATTGCATTTGGAAAGTTGAGTTGCATCTTTCCTATGGCTAGTGTGGCCTGACATGGTTTGGGTTCTTACCATGAACCCAAACCCTAGCCTAGATGGGGCTGTCCCTGCCCTGGGGTCTGGGCACCAACTATTCCTCTGTCCAGACACTTCTCCTGTAGCATCTGCTGGGCTCAGTCTGGCCATGTGGTGCCCTGCCTGTCCCTCCAGCACTCATCACACAACATGTGTGAGTTACTATTTCCGTAGCTGAGCTTGGTGTCAGCTCCACAAAGTAGGGGCCTTCCTTGCTCAGGCTGGGGTTCTATACTGAATGGGGACTTAAAGGAATGATGGGGATGGGAGGGGGACAATGGCTTGAGAGCCCCAGGGCCTGGAAGGTGTGTGTGGGGAGGGGCAGTCCGGGTCTGGGAGCCCTACCTGAATCTCTTGACATTCTTCTCTGATACCCGAACGAAGAGCACGATGGGGAAGATGTTAGACTTGATTAAGTCTCTGGTGCAGCCAATGCCAGCCTCCAGCAGACAGTGCTTGTTCTGTGAGCACAATGGCTATAGTCAGCGGCCTCCTTCCTGACCTCCCCAAATAGTTCAGGCACCTGGACAGGGCTGGGACACAGGGCCAGGCTTCACAGGTGAGACTTGGCCTCTGTGAGAGAAGACCCTGGGCGCAGGCACTGCAGGACTCTGTTGGACACAGCAGTGCACCGTTGCCAGAGGCCAAGCCTGGGTGTATCAGGCAGTGAAAGTGTGTTTGAATAAAATACTGGCTACTTTTGTTGGCCTTGAAGGGCACCCTTGGTACTAGGCAAGAGGATGGAAAACACATGAAGGTGAGGCAGCTAGGCTGGCAGGTCCTGAGAGCACCTGAGAGGGTTCTTAACCACGAGCTCCTCTTCACTGAAGGCATTACTTAAAAAAGCCACCAAACTTTGCATTGAAATTAAACATAAACAGACTGTCCTAAGTATGCAGCTCAATGAATTTCACAAGCTGCATACACCCAGGCCCAGAGGTGGAAATGGCCATCCCAGCGCCCCAGAGCCTCCTCCTGCTCCCCACTCCCGCTGCAGCCACTGCCCAGACTTTAACAGCACAGCTGCTGGACGGCATTACCTTCTCAGCCAACACGCACTCCCCGCTCCAACCCTGCCAACTCATTCTAGACACTCCAGCTGTCAAAATTTCCTAAACTGCAATAGCCTAGACTTGAAAAAACAACAAACTGTCCTAGGATGGCTGATGGCTCTGCCTGTGCATTTTTCTGAATGTTTTAATGTGGGGAGGGTGTAGGAGTGATCATCGGCTGTACTGGGTGCCTGCTCCTGCCCTCCCCAAGGTTCCTGTCCCCACAGAGCTGACCCTTACCCTCTTACCCCCCATCCTCCAGTCCAGGATGCTGGGGAAATACTGCCCTAACTTGGACTTTTCAAGTGCTCGAACAAGAGAGCTCTCACATGGCCTGGTTCTGGAAGACTTGGCCTTGCACACAGACAACTCCTCAGCCTTGCTGCCAGCAGCCCTCCTGATGCCCCCATTTTTCCCATTTGGTGAATGGGGTACCTGTTTCTTTCTCGTTCGTCCTGTCTCTCACCCTGACACACTTGCTGTCTATCTCTGGCCCTTGTTATCACAACCAGACATGCAGATCCCTAAACAATGTGAACTGGCACACCAGCGTCAGCAAGCCTTCAAAAATAGAAGGTGGTCCCAAAATATTAACCTACATCAAAGTCCCAAGAACAAGGGTACCGGGAAAGAAAGTTTATATGGGGCAGATGTGGAGAAAGTTTTTTGGGGGGGGGTGAGAGCAGCTCTTCATCCCACCCTTGCCTGGGGATGGGGGCCTCACAAAGAGAAGAGGGCGAGTATTCCCTGCTCAGCCCCACCATGCCCACCTCACCTTGGCTGCCACAGCTTCAATGTTGGCGGGAACGATGCACTCGAAAGTGTTGGGGTTCTTCTCTCGGGAGTAGATGATGGTCTCCGTCTTCTGCTTTCTGAGGAACTCATCTCTTGTAACAATATCTGCAGACAGAAGGGCCAGTCCTGAGGTAGCACAAGGGGGTCATGGGCGGATAGTCCCATCCAGGCCCTGTTCACCCCCAGTGGGCTCTACAGAACTCCTTCCAGCCATGTTTAAATGAACCCTGTCTCCTCCACTAGATGTGAAGTCCCTTGAGGGCAGGGCCAAGGTCATACTTCCTCATACTCCCACAGCAGCCCACAGAGCAGGTGTTTAGTGAATACTCACAGACCATGTGGCTCAGGTAGTGGTGGAATGCTGATCACCAGTTGCCAATCACAAAGAATCTCCTGTGCTACCCACCCAATTATCTGCCCACCCCCCCAATCACCATCTTCCATCCATCCATCCACTGACACATCCACCCTCCCATCATCCATTCACCCATCTGTTTATTCACTCATCCATCTACCTGTCCACCCATCCACCCATCCACCCACCATTCATTCATTTACTCATCTTGTTTATTCACTCATGTATTCAACATCTATCCATCAAATCCATTTCACCCAACCATCACCTGCCCCCCTATTCTCCCATCCATTCATCAATCCATTCACTCATCTATCTATTCACCCATCATCCACCCACCCATTTGACCCTAGTAAGGGTCAGGCAGTAGGAATAGAAATATAATAAAAACACAGCTGCTGTACTCAAAATACTATAATCCAGCTGGGGAGAAGAAAGTAGGTTACAGATAATTATATAACTTAGTGGGTACAGTGATGGGGTACTTAATGTGGGAGCACCAAGGAGGTATGGGGGGGAGGAGTACAGGCAGGCTACCTGGAGGAGGAAGGTATTGGAGGCTCCATCACTTGCTGGATGACCCTGAACATGCCTTTAGTCTCTGGGCCTCAGGGTCTCCATTTGCTAAGGAAGGAGTGTGGAGTAAGCTGAGGTCTGAAATTCTCTGCTTAGTCCAGGCTGGCCTGGGGAAGCCCACACCAACCCCCAGGTTCCAAGTGCATGTGGGGAAGTGACTAGGGAGGAAGTATGGCAGCCAGTGGGTGGGGGAGGAACCACCCAGAGCTGTGAAGACACCAAGGGAAACAGGACATGCCTGCAGTGTTCAATGGGGCGAAGTGGGGTTTTCAATAAGGCTTTTTATCAAGCCTCCTATGGGCCAGGTGTCAGCTGAAAAGGGCTTGGGTCTCCAGGCAGAAGTGAAATTCTCTCCCCAAGCCTATCCCTGGAGGGGTGAGCAGCTCCCAGGGGTCAGGCAAGAGAAAGGCATCTGTGCACACCCCCCAAAGTATGTAGGTCCAGGGGACTGCTGGGCACTAGAGCCCTGTTAAGAAGCGAGGTGGGTCACAGCCACTGCTCAGAGAGGTGTGTAACCCGTGTCTGTGCCCTGTCTGCTCTACCTGGGTGGTGAGAATCTGAGATCCAGGCTGGGCCCTGCTGCTTGCCAGCCCCTGACCTCTATGAGAATAGGCTGCCAGGATCCTGGTTTTACAGATGAAGACTCAGAGAGGTTGATGACTTACCCCCAGGCAGAGACAGAAATAGAACTGTGGTTACCAGGGGTTGGGTGAGGGGGATGGAGACTGAGTGTTTAATGGGGAAGGAGTTTCAGTTCTGCAGGATGAAAAGAGTTCTGGAGATGGATGGTGGTGAGCCCTCAGGCTACCCAACAAAGTACATGTACTTAAAATTGTTAAGTTAGTAAATTTCCTGTTATATTTATTTTACCACAATTAAAAGAAAACCCCTAGATATCTGATGTTTAATTGGTCAGAGTGGGCATGGAGACACATTTTTTTTTTTTTTTTTCCTGAGACAGGGTCTCAGTCTGTCACCCAGGCTGGAGTACAGTGGTGCAATCACAGTTCACTGTAGGCTCTAACTCTTGGGCTCAAGAGATCCTTCTGCCTCAGCCCCCCACAGTACTCAGATTACAAGTGTGAGTCACCCCACCTAGGTTGGCATCCATATGTTTAAACACTGATGATTCTGATGGTGGATACAGCACAGCAGGGCTGGGCGTCTGTGCTCTGCCCACCTCACCTGAGCCTCTGGGGTGGGAGCTATCACCTCTGCCGAGCACACGGATATTGAGGCCGAGAGTGATTCCTGGCTGGCTTTGAGCCTAGGGCCTAGAGTGGGAGCCTGGCTAACCTTGGGGTGAAGGGTGCAGTTTTCCCTGCTCCCTGGACCACTGGGACAGTGTGGGACTAGATTCGCCCCCTCACCATTACACCTGGTGAGGAGGAAGCGCTGCCAGTGGAATCTACTGCTCCATCCTCAGGGATGGAAGAGGAGGAAAGAGGTGGGGGAAGGGGAATGGGTGGTCATCTGTCCATGGCCTTCCTGTGGGGCTCCCCTGTAGCCTGTCCCTGCTCACCTGACTTGCATATGGTGAACTCCATGGCGCCCCCTGAGTTGAGCAGCTTCTGGACCAGTGTCTTGGCCAGCACGGTGGGTGTGAAGAGCACGGGCCGGCGGCGCTCACAGTGGAAGGCACGCACCAGGCTGTAGGGGATGAGGCTGAGGTTCTTGCTGAGCTCGCTCTCTGGGTCCAGCTCTGGTGGGGGCAAGACAGTGTGTCAGGCCCTTCTTGCCCCTCTGTGGTGCCCACTTGGCTCCAGGACCCGAAAGGCCTTCAGGGAGGAGGTGCCTCCTGGGGCTGGGTCCCGGAGGCCACTGCACAGAAGGGTGCCCACACTCCACCAACAGCCCCATGCCACGGAGGCCTAGCCAGGAGCCCTGGGCATTCGGCCATGGCTTTGGGGGGCATCTCAGTGGGGACCACATTGTGGGTGGCAGGTGGGGGGTATAGGCAGATAAGGAGTATAGACTCTGGTGGGGCCTGGAAGGGAGGGGAGCTCCCTCTGTAATAACCAGTCAAGGTCAATTTTCAGAGAGGCTACATGGCCTAGGACCTGCAGGCCCAGTGCATCAGGTAAGGGGGAGGCATAGAAGCCAGGCTGTGGCAGGCTGTGGCACCTCAGTTACACTTTTTCAAGTTCCCTCTGGCTGGTGTGTGGGGTGCTGGGCAGAAGCCTGGAGCTGAAGGTCTGCTCACGCTGCCCAGTATCCAGCCTTGTCCCTTGACTTCATCCCTGACCCTTCTCTGACCATCCTGGGGTTGTGGCCTGCCTTCCCCTGAGCTCAGGCATCTGGCTTGCCATCAGCCAGGCCTTGCCACAGGGGATAATGTACTTGGTGGCCCCTCACCAGCTGGATAAATGGCAGGAAGTGCTCTATGGGTGAAGAAATCACCCTTGCCACTTCACAGCAAACAGCCCAGTTAACATGGGCACCTGGGCTCAGAGTGATCACCATGCCACAAAGGTTGAACTTGGCAGGATGACACCCCAGGAGGCTGCATGGTCCTCCCAGTCAAGAAGAATTCCAGACCCATAACGGGGAACTGATGTGTCCGTAAGTGGGGCTGTGTGGTGTGTGGTTGTGGAGAGGGGCCATGTGGTCGTGGGGTACCTTCCTGCCTCTCGGTCAGGAGTTTGGTGGCATCCAGTGAGGTCCGGGCCAGGCTCCCCAGTGGGCTCCCAGAGATGATGCGGACCCTCTCATTACTGTTCATCCGCTTGTACTTATTCTCAGACCTGCTGACGAACTGAAGGAACATAGGGAGGGACCAGTCAGTTGAAGCACCTTGATCTGGACAAAGCCAGACCTTTGTTCAAATCCCAGCTCTGCTCATCAGGGTCCCTGGGCCAGTCACTTCCCAGCAGGTGGCATGCGTTCTTCAGCTCCTGGGTAGGTGTCATTAATGAATAAATGCCCAAGCTCTCAAGTTCCCTTCCCCAACAAGGCCCTTAATGGCCCCTTGGCCAAGTCTGCCTACATTGGGGAACTTTGGGTGCAGTCCCTGTGGGCACATGGGACCTGATTTGTTCTGGATGGTGAAAACCTCTGGCTGGATATCCTCTTTAGCAGGGATAGCTCACAGACTGCACACTTAGTGGTCATGCACCAGACAGCCTCACCATGGCCCAACCTCTGCCTCACTATCCCCAAGTCTTCTGGGAGGAGGTATCCACTTCCTTCCACAGCTCATAGAGTTGAGTCCTAGAAGGCAGACATGGACACCCCAGCAGTGGGCATAGAGCCAAGTTCCCACCACATTCCCTGGGCTATGTGGGGTCTCTCCCCACCCTTCCTTCTGCAGGAAGGGAAATGCAGGTGAGTTGGGACCTCAGCCCAGCCCTAGTGCTAGCTGGTGGCATCCCTTTGGATGAGACTCTCAAGGTTTTCCGACTTTTGCATGACATGTGGGTAAGATAATGTGTCATCTCAGATATTCTCCCTTGAGGAACACCTTTGCCAGGGTTCCCTTTCACCTTGTGTCTCTGTGACACCTGCTTGTGTCTACCTGGGTTCTAGGTCACACCGCTAACCATTTCTCTAGGTTTCCTCTGTTACAGTGTTGGGATGGAGCAGTGCAGTGACACACTGGCTCTGCTGGGGTCTAATTAGTGTGGCAATTACAAAGGAACATGCTCATGGGGGCACATTTTAATATTACTCACTTAGCTTTTGTCAGCTGAAAATATAAGAAATGATCACAAAGAATGCTCCTGTATTTATGTGAAATCACTGCTGAAAATAATACATACTGTGGCATTTTGTGTTTCTTATATAATGAATCCATGCAAATAATTTTTTTTTTCCTTTTAGAATTAAGTACAAGGAAAAAAAATCTTTTTTGGTCCTGAAGAGCCAAAATGTTTCCATAGACAGATAAGACTTAAAGAATCTGCTAGGTTTCCCTTTTTTCCTTGGCTGCCAGGATGCTCAGATAAATTTAATGGTTAACCTGAGGAACTACATTGGCCTAGATATTTGACATGCTTTCTTCTCCTGATACATTGTTTCTGATTTTTCTATTAATATTTGAATAGCCAACTTAAGTTTCTTTTAGTCACAAGTTTCCTACACTCTTTTATGAAAGCAGAACCTGCTTCCAACAGGCACAGAGACTGTCTACCGACCTGTCACTGAGAGGATAAAATGGGACAGGAGATGTGAAGCACTGTGAAAAGTTGCAAGTGGTGTACAAACACAAAGCATTGTTATTTTCATACAGGCATTTCTTCTCAGCAGGGAGAGGGCAAAACTACAGCAAAATGTGATTGAAAGTCAGTAGGCACTCTGGAGAGCTTTACCTGAAGCAGTTGGCCGAAAAGGAAACTTGCTCGAGAGAGGCGGGGACTGACCCGGGGGTCACTTGTTGAAAGCAGCTCTTCGGGTTGCAGGGTGTTCTGAAATGAGTTTATCAAAAAGTCAGAACCAGCTGGGCTTGGTGAGATTCGTGAGCACAATGATGCTGTTGAGAACCAGCGACCTGTTGTCAAGCCCCCTCTGTGCTGAAGCTTCAGTTGTGGAATCAAAGAGTTTCAGATGGAGAGAAGATGGGGCGGGGTGAGAGAAGTCCTGAGACTTGGGAAAGGTGACTTGTTTCACAGAGGCCAACAGTCCAGCCAGAACTGGAAACTGTGACTCAGACACTATCCTTCCCCTGCAAAATTGGGACCTGGAGGAGGGCACTAGAGGATAGGGCTCTCCTGGGGTAGGGGGCTCCTTCTAGAAGGGGTCCTTAGGAACTGAGTCCCCTATAATTCATCATCTCCACAATATTAATGGGTCCCACTCTTCACTCCCTCCAAAAAAGACATGGTGAGGTACTTTGCGGCTGGAGAGGTTTGCACCCTGCTACCCCAAAAGGGTATTGGGCACACCTACCCGGAGGGCCTTCAGGGTGTGGTGGGTGGGATCTGCTTCATCCCGGCCATCCCGGCCTCCCCGGTGCATCAGGCGCTGTAGCTTGACCAGGAGAAGTTGCTGGGCCCTACAGAGAAAAAAGGGGCAGAACCTCAGGGCTGGGCCTAGGGAAGCAGCCCGCCACATGTGCCCATATTGGTGGCACACATGCCTGGCCGTGCACAGGATGGCCCTGTAGACAGTGTGAGCTCTTGAGCCCCTGGGGCATCCTGGGGAGAAGATGGTGCCTCAGCTCTGCATCTGAATCCTACCTCCAGCTCTGGGGCTGTGGCAAAGTGGCTCAACTTCTCTGAGCCTCAGTTTCCTCACATGGAGATCTGGTCTGATAATGCTTACCTGACAGGATTGGCCTGAGAAGCAATGTTTTAGTCTTACAGTCACTACAGCCTTTAGGTCTCACAGATGTTTCCTAGATGTCTGCCATGCTACCTGATACTACCTGTGCTTAATTCCTGGCGGTTACCCCTGTTTTAATCACTTAACGTGGTTGGAACATGGCCTCTGGAAAAGAAATGACTAGTGAACATGTTAAGAGAGCATAAGATGGACTGCCAAGCGGTCTGGTCACCACCAGCCTCAGGAGGGTGCTAGGGCAAGAATAGTGTCCCTGGGGAGGTGGGAAAGGCTTCTTGGCAGGAGATATTGGGGACCTCCATATTCAACAGGCAAAGGAGTGGCCTTCTGTGCCCAGGCTCCTTTGCGAGCCCCTTTGCTGATGTTTGTGGCTTCCTCAGCCCCCTGCGTGATCCTCCAGAGTCTGGCCTCACCGGCTGTAGCTGGGAATGGTGCCCATGTCCAGGTCCTGGTCCGTGAAAAGGTCCACCCGTGCACACAGCCATTCATGCCTGTCCTGATACATGGTGTCTCGGACATGGACGACATCATCACACTTCAGGGACATGGTGCAGGCATCCAGCTGGCTAGAGATATTCAGGTTCAGCCGGATGTAGAATGAGTCCCCTGATGTGATCAGGCCTTCCTCCATGTCCTTCAGCAACTTCCGGTACCCTGTGGAGAGACAGATGCTCTGTCCATCTATGGGCCAGGGCTGCACCTGCCAGGCACCTCCCTGAGCAAAGTCACTCACTAGCGCCCTCAGATAACGTGCCCATGTGAATTCTCCTTCCCTAGGGAATAGCCATGTCATTTGCCCTTTTCCCTTTTTGTCCTGGCTGCCAAAAGGTACAGAGCTAAGGTTTGTGCCAAATTTCAACCAACACTTTATAGCATTTTGGCTGCAATCTCCATGCCTTTCCTACCACTACGTGGTGCAGGTTTTTGTTGTTGTTGTTGTTATTGTTTTTTTTGAGACAGAGTTCTACCCTATGCCCTGAGCAGAGTGCAATGGCGTCATAGCTTACTGCAACCTCAGACTTGGGCTGTGGTTATCCTGCTGCCTCAGCCTCCATAGCCATTGGGATTACAGGCGCTCACCACGGCGCCTGTCTGGGTTTTTCAATTTTTTTCATGAGTCGGGGTCTCACTCTTGCTCTGACAAGCCTCGAACTCCTGAGCTCAAGCAATCCTCCTGCCTCAGCCTCCCATAGTGCTGAGATTACAGGCGTAAGCCACCATGCCCTGCACGGCACTTGCTTTTAAAAAAATTTTTTTTAATTAGTACATAACTTATATACAGTAAACTGCATACATTCTTAAGTATGAAATACTTAAAGAATTTTCACAAATGCACGTGTAGGTAGCCACCACCTGGCACGCTCTCTGTCAATAATAGCTCTCCCCAAGTTAAGTTTTATCCTAAGTGTTGTCACTACGTGCGTACAAGTAAGTTGCTCCTACCTCATTCATATAAATGGAACCAAAGAGTACGGACATTCCCATTTGCTTCTGGCTTCTACTGTTCAACATTATGTGCCTCAGATCTGTGAGGCTGCAGTGTAGCAGCAGTGTGTCTCTTAGCACTGCTGTCCCACAGTCCACACCAGGTGCATTTATCCATTTGCTTGTGTGCACACGTGCATTTTTGCAGTTTTTGGCTATCATGAATAACTCCACTATAAGTAATCTTATACACTACTTTTGGTGGACACACTTGCTCCTTCTTCTTGGATGCAGTGGAATTAGTAGGTCACTGAGTGTGTGTATATGTATGTGTACGTGTATATACCTATTCAGCTTTAGCAGATACTGTCAAATGGTTTTCCAAAGAGGTAGGGCCATGGTACATGTTATTTTAACCTTAAATGTCATCATCCTTGCAAGTAAATTTTTGCAAATACTTTGGAAGGAACCGGGGCATAAACAACAAATACAATAAATACAGCAAACTCTAAGTGAACGTCCATGATATGAATCCATAATATAAATCCCCAAATCATTCCCACATGCAGAGGGCTGCATAATGCAGTGGAAGCTAACACAGTTCTAACAGCCAGACCTAGAATAACTCATCAGGTGTCTACGCCACACATTCTAATGGTCAATATCCTCACTGGCTGGGGATAGAGGAACAGGGATTCCCTATTAGATCCTTCTGGGGGATCTGAGTTTGTTTGGTGCATCTTAAGAATCCTTCCCACTCACCTTACTGGGGTCAACAGCAATTTCTATCTGAGCTCTCTGCCTCCTGTGGAAAAGGGCCTAAAAAGAGGTCCCTGCCAGAGCGAACCTTCTCTCCCTGGACTTCCAGATTGCAGAGCTTTGCTGTTGCACAACTCTGGGGGGTGCTGTGGCACTATCGACCAGTGGGCAGGGAGGGCACTGACTAGGGATTTTCTTCCTAGCTAGAAAGCCAGGCCACAGGAGTGGGAGAGCAACCGGTCCCGCGTGTGCGGGGGACTCAGCCCGTGTTTGGAGTTTTTGGCCGGGGTCAGATTTGAACCTGCCACCTTCGGTATATGGGGCCGGTGCCCTATGCCTTTGAGCTACAGCCACTGCCCCTTCAGCCCGTGTTTGGGGTCAGCGTGTCATTATCATTTTCTGCATAGGCAGGGCACTGCTGGGAAGGAGTGGAGCGGGGGCACTGGAGGGCGGCTAGAAAGAAACGGGCTATTTATGTTCTGCTGAAACATTCATGAGCCCTGGTGGTTAAAAATAAGTTCCAGCTGCAGAGATAATCATGCAGGAAGACCCAGAGGTGAGAATGAGAACTCAGACCTCGGGAATACAGGAAATAGGAAACAAAACTCAGTGCTCTGTCCAGGAATCTCCGCTGAAAAAGAGGAGATAACAGAGGTGATAAGGAGTGAAGGGTGGTGGGGCCACGCGGGTAGGGAGAGCCAAAGGCTGGTTGGGAGGTGGCTCCATGGGCTTGCTTGGTGGTGAGGCCACCCAGTGAGCCCACCCCAGAGCTGCTGCCTACATCAGAGCCACCAGGAAGCCTGAGAGAGGAAGCAAACTTCAACCTGTTAGGGAGGACTGATCCTGGCAGGGCCGGGGCCATTGTTTTCTCCTGCCTGGCTTTGACATGTGTGCTTGAGGCTGGGGATGCTGTGTTCGCTGTGGCAGGGCATGCAGCCCAAGACATCTTGGGGCAGGTGTGTGGGGACTTGGCAAAGAGCCCAGCATGAAACAGCAAAGCCTTGCATAGGTTGCCAGCCATCCCTGCCTGCTCTCCCATGCCTGCCCTCTGGATACTCTTGATGGAGATGGGAAGGTGGCGTTCTTCCCACTGAGCAGATGAGTGGAGATTCTGGGCTGTGTGGGGTTACTTGTCTAAATCAGGAACCTCTTGTGCCCCCCCTCTCCATTTCCCCCAGCCAGATCTGGAGTCTCATGCTGGCTGGGCCTCACCTTCCTGGTTGACCTTGTAGTGTAGCGTGACAGGGCCGCTGCACCTCTGGATGGTCCAGTGGGCCTCTTCCTTTGTGCACGTGTCCAAAGGGACACTCTGCCTCTCGCCTCTGATGCAGCCTTCCAGCTAGACAGTAAAGACAGACCAATCTGCCCTAGCTCTGCAGGCAGCAGAGCCACAGGGCAAGACTGATCCACTTGGGGAATCAAAGCTTCTCTTCCAAATAGTTGACCAGCTCAGTTCCACTGAGAGAAGAGAACATCCTGGGAGCTTGCATGTTCCCAGTGTGTGTGTGCACTGGCTCCAGAAATGGAGAGTTGAGAGAGAAGGGCCTGGAGGTGTTGACCCCTGGGCTTCTTCCAGCTCCTACCGAGCTGGCCCCCCTCTACCCCTAGCAGCAGGGGCATGCCACGTGACCCTGCCCAGCCCCAGCCCCTTACCAGCAGCAGCTGGTGGCCCTTGTGGAGGCCTGCCTTCTCGGCCAGAGAACCCGGCTTGACAGAGTGCACGAAGCTGCCCCGAGCATTGCCCCCCAGCAGGGTGAGCTGGGTGATGAGGTTGTCACCATTCAGCGTAGTTTGTTGCACTGAAGGCCCGGGGCCCCGCACATGTCCTACGGATGTGACTGAGGGCCGGAAGGGTCTGTGTGTGGAAATGAAGTGGTAATTAGGCAGCTAGGCAGAGAGAAGACTCCACCAGGACACAGAGGGGTGGGAGGGGGCGTGGGGATCCTGGCAGCACAGCCTCCAACGTCCATCAGAGGCTGGGGTGTCCTAGCCCCCTTACTGGTCATGTGATGTGATGTGTGGGTGAGCGAGGGTTGAGGGGCCTTTGTCCCACCACCGCCCCACCTGGCTTCCCCTGTGCAGTGATGGCAGAGGCACCTTTCCAGGGAGAACTTCCTGAACATGAGGTTGACCTGCTCCAGGTCGTAGGCATCCAGGCCCTCAGACTGGTGGGAGGAGGAGGAGGAATGAATAGAGGGGGGTCCAAAGGAGCAGCGTTCGTGACTGTCATCTGCAAGGGAGCGAGGTGCCCGTTAGACATGGAACAGCCGAGGGATGCTGGCCTGGGCATAGCCCTCAGGGTCCTTGTGCCCATGCTCCTCCCTGAGTTCAGTCCCTGAGGAACAGGTGGTCCAGCCCTGGGTCCTCTCCTCTCCCCCAGAGCCATTCCTGCTTCCAGGAGTGCCCATTTAGTAGGGATCTAGTTTTTAAGAATCCCTGTTTTTCCTTTTTTTGTTATCTGGAAAGGTGTGTGTGTGGGTGTTTTCATTAGCCCTTGCTAGTTCTGTGTTTGAATTGATTCCTCAGATTGTTCATTTGGGGGACCACCCTAGGTCTCCCCACCACCCACCAGCTTCCTGGCCTCCAGGTCTGGGCTGGACACAGATGACCGTGGGGGAGAAACACCCACTCCACACACTCTGGACCTGAGTATCCTGCTTGCGGCTGATGATAAAGGCTTCTCTGCATAGGGATTTTTCCCGACACTGCAAAATACCTTGGATAGTTGCCCAGGACTCTCTTCCCAGCTCCCCCCTTTCTAAAAGTCTTTCAATTCTTCTCATTACCCAGCCTCAATTAGATGCTAACTTCTCTTTAACACTTGGTAGCTCTGATGGTCCCCCATTAATGAGGACCACTAATCTTTTATTTCATCTGTTGGCAGCCTTAGCTGGCCCACGGTGGAGGAGCCTGGACACGAGGGGGCCAACAGGGCATGCCCAGGGGCTTCTGAGGCATACCCGGAGTCATCTCCAGTGGACTAAGTTTTTCCTACTTCTCTCCCTCCCATTGACCCATCCAGTTGTTCCTTGGGTCTATGCATCTATATCTATCTGCCCCACTGGCCCACAGCTATAACCACTGTCTCTGCCATGGCGGGAACTTGGGACATGAGTCTCTGTGTCTTGTGCTCATAATATGAGGCCTGACAAGGTGAGCTGGGCCAAGCTGGACTTCCTCACTTCCTCACTGCACACACACTTCCCCCTGGAAGCCAAGCCTGTGGGTCTAGGCTAAGGGGATGCCCCTGCCCTCCTCCATGACACCGGCCCTGCCCTCAAGGCTATTTCAGAATCATCCCACAGCCTCAGCCCCTGTGTCACCTGCCTTATACCTCCAATTTCAGGGGGTGAGAAATAACTTTGTTTTCCCCAATCTATACTCATTTTGTGCAGCTGGTTAACAGCTTAACATATGAATTTCTTATGAAATTCTTATGAGTACTCCCTGCTTCTCATCCACCCTTCACCCTGCTGTTCTCGTGTCTCTAACACTCCCTTTCCTCATCTGTGAAATGGGGATAACAACAGTATTTCCAAAGGCAGCCGCTGAGGTTAAACTGGAGAAAGTGTGTGTACCAAGCACCTCTGGGGGGCCTGGCTGCAATGCACAGGAGCATTTCTCTGAATTATGACCCCCGATCACAGCAGGGAGGGCACCCATTGCCTATGAGATAAAGAACATGTTCCCAGGTGTCTCCTGGCCATAGGCAAGCCCGTCAGAGGCTTTGGGTCGTTCCACAAGCATTTCTTGAGAACCTACTATGCATAGGTCCCTTCCTAGGCAGGCCCTGCTGTTGGTCAGAGGTGCGTGCAAGGTGCTGTGTTCTTCAGAGACATACCTGTGACCCTCTCTGACCTGACAGACACCTACCGTCCAGGTCTAAGGCGTCGAACCCACCGCTGTCGTTGTCTTCTTCAACTGTGCTGCAAAACACAAGAGGGACAAGGAGGGCACCTGTGTGAGTATGTGGGCAGATGGGGGTGGGGGAAGCTTCTGAGCAGCTCTGGTTCTGAGAGTTTGTTTCTCACTCACTCTTCCCTGACCTAGCACATGCTGAACGCCTGACTACACTTGGCCACATCTCGGGATGGCCCAGGAGCTGAGTGCTCCTCAGACAGGAGGGGACAGGAGCAGATTGGTGTGCTCTGGGGTTCTCAGGTATCTGCATGCAGACCTTGCAATAGTGTCACAAGGTGGAGATGGCCTCAGTACATGCGGCTTCCAAAAAGCACCTCTAACACCTGCCCAAGGGAGGGTAGCCTGCACAGATGGGGCTGGTGGGGGTACTCAGTGAGGGATGGGATGTGTATCCAGTTCCCTCAGCCACTCTGTACTCATGAAACTTCTGAAAACTACCCAATAATCTCTGACTTCGAATATACCAAACACCTGCTGATTCAAAATGTTTGGATGCCAGGCAGATCTCTGCTGTGGCTCTCCTTGCCAAGGACATGCATGATTTTCAGGAGATGAGGAAGATGGTGGGTAAAGGGGTGGGGAGGCCCTTCATGGGCCTCTTGCTCTTTGGCAGAAAAAGCCAAGCCCTGGGACCATGATTTCTGGGTGATATGGGGTCATGTGGTGACCCCAGGGAGGCCACTCCCCTTCTCCTGGACCCAGCTTCCTTATTTGCATACCCCATCTCCACGCCTCCTTCTCAAGGTGGCTTCAAGGATGACTTAGTTCTTAAGCATGGGCCAAGCAAACTGGCACATGGTGGGGCCTGGCAGATGTCCCATCTCCTGCCTCCACCTGCCACCCACCTGCGATGAGGCACATCTTCCTTATAGCGCCTGACAATAGAGTCATTTCCCGGGGGCTCAGCAGTGATTGACATGATGCTGTTCCGGCTCCGGTGGGGCTGCTGCAAACACACAGATGTGATGCTAGAGCTGGATGTTTGTACGCCCGCGCCTCCTTGGGCTTAAATATTATATACACGGGGACTAAATTTAACTTGGATTGCCTCTCCCCTCTGACTCAGGCAGGGTGGGTGCAGAAGGTTGCTTCTCAGAGGTGACCTTGGCCAGAGAAAGCTTGAGCTCAGCCTGGGTGCTGCAGCCACTGAGTTGGGAGCACATCTGATCACATATCTGGTTGCAGGGAGGACACAGGTGGGAACCAGCCATGGCTCTGGAGGCCAAGGGGTGCCTTGCCACCCACGTAGGCTGAGCTTGATGTCCCCTGGTTGCACTTGCTGTGGGTACCTGCTGTCGACACAACGGACAGTGCGGGCCTGAGATGTGGGGGGGAGGACAGCAGAACTGCTAGAAGGTGACCTCTGAAACCAGGCCTTGGCTCCTGGGGAGGGCCACCTTAAATAAGAGCCTTGGATTTTGCCACCCAGAGCTGCTGTCAGATAGGAATCATTCATTATGAAATCTCTGCCTCCCCTAAGGCCTGATTTTGGAAGCTGAGCTGACAAGCTTCCTGGGGCATCTCCCCCGGGGTTAGAATTTCCAATCCTGTGCCTTCTGATGGCTGGCTGGGGTAAGCGGCATCAGATGTGGTAGCTGGGACCCTGCCCGGCTCTGCCCAGGTAGGGTGGAGCCAAGGAGTAGGGGGCATTGGGCCAGGAAGGGGCCAAGCTTTGCCTTCATGGTGGCTCCCGCAGCTGGAAGCCCCCCCATCCCAGGCCAATGGAGCTGCCAGGGGCAAAGCTGCACAGAATTTTCAGCCGCTGCATGATTTGCTACAGTCCCTCAGAGGCCTAGCTCCTCCTCCCACCAAGTGTTAAATTGGGAAAGGAGGTGGCAGGAAGGTGTAAATACATTGTGAGGCTGCAGAAATGTCTTTAAATAAACATAAGGAAGGTTGGGTTGCACCCCAGCAGTGGGAGGTGGGGGCCTGGGCAGTCTCTGGGGGGCAGTGGGCGGGGCAAAGACATACCATCTTGGAGAAGGAGCTGCTGACAGGCAGGGAGTTGGAGGAGTGAGGGCTGGTATCAGTGCCTTCATCTTCAAGTCCTTTGACTATCCTCAGAGATGCCCGAGAACAGGGAGAAGCGAAAGGACCAGGAGAGGTTGAGGTGGGAGAGAGAAAGGGAGCAAAAGGAAATCAGAGCCCTTAGCACACAGGGCTCTTTTCTTGGCTGTCCACCCCAAACTGCCTCCTCTCAGGTGAGTTGGGGACTCCTCTCTGGCATCTACAGGAGGAAGAGCACTCAAAACCTCTTCTTATCCCCACCCCAAATGTAGGTTCCCAGGAGCACTTTGATTACCAACATGCTTCTACCCTCACCCGTACCCCCACCCTGGTCGGGGCCAGCCCAGCAACCTAGGTCAAGGTGAATGATGTCATTTGTCTCTAGGGACATTCTGAGCATTATCTGGGAATAACATATAGCTGGGGGCACAGGTCCTTCTGCCCAATTCTCCATCATTAAAACAGATTCCGTTTTTTCCTGACAGGCAGGGTAGGCCAACAGAGAACCAGGGCAAATGGGGTGGGGACAGGTTGGTTCCCTCCTCAGTAAAGCCTCCCTTGGTGTCCCTCCGCTGCCTGGGAACTCCACGTACACTCCTCTTGGCCCTTGTCTGATGGCTTCACCATCTGTGTCCCCTCCTGTTCACTCCTTGCTGTGCTGTGCATGCATGTGTGCATGTGCAGAGACACAGATAGGTGCCCACAGATGTCCCCATTGGTGGGGGACTTATTGTCCTCCCCGAGGCCCCCAGCACCTTCCACTGAGAAGCCTGTCATGGTCTGGCGAGCAGCAATGAAACCCAATGACCTGGATGTACCCTTTCCCTTCCTTTTGGGGCAAACACCCTCTCTGCTTCTCACAGGCTCTGGACCCTTGGCAATTCCATTCTGATAAATAGGCCATTGAGATTGCTGATGTAACCATGAGGGATGGACTGGGCCCCCAGCTCTCCAGGCCTGATGAGAACTGCCTGAAGCCAGAGTCTGGATTCCTCACTCTCCTGCCCTTCCCAAGATGTGGACAAGGTCCACATCTCCAGCGTGGCACCCCTAAATTTCATTCCCAATGTGCCACTACTCTGTGGTGCATGATGGCAGGGAAGCTTCCACTCTGTGCACTTCCTGGTCTCTACACCTTTATTTATGTGCCAAGATCTGTCTTAAGGAGTCTTTCCAGAGACCATGTCCATTGGTCAAAATGCTCCCTTTCCAGGCCCATGTTAAATTTCCAACCTCCCTTGACATGCTTGCTTGGTGTCCCACATACTTTCTGCCTCCTGGCTGTAACCCTGCCTAAGTGCATGGACTCCATGGGTGTCTACCAGGACCTTCTAGCACTTGGCACATAGTAGGTGCTTGATTTGCCTGGCTTGATTTGCTAGCTGATCTGTCACTTCCAGAGACATAGGGAAGGATGAAAGGGAGGATTCCGAAGGCAGCATGTCTCAGAGAACTGGAGGCTTAAGGGTGAACAGACAGCCTCATAAATCTGGGGGAAGGGCATGTAACTCTCCAGCTGATAAGCTGTGAGCAGAGATAAACAGTTCAGTGGAAGAGTCAGGGGCTCTGGACAGATCCATCAAATGGGCGGGGTGGGATGATGTTTCTGCAGACCCGGCTCCTGCCTACTTCGGATGATAATGAACATTAGTTGCTATCTGGACAGATCCCACCACCTGGGGACCCCCAAGGCCTCAGCAGGTTTACCCTGTGGGACTGATTGCTACAGTGGGAGAAACAGATGGGCCGAGAGAGTCAGAGTGACAGATGAGATGGTGAGAAGAATCCAGGCATCTCACTAACCTTGAAAATCTGATGTTCGCTTCAGGCTGATGGGGGATTTGGCTCTTTGCAGCTGAAGGAGAGGGGAGGGGAAGAAACAAGACGCAGGACACAAATCAAACAAGGCCCCAGACACGTGTCACTGGAGCTAAGGAAAAAAATGAAACGAGGCGCGCCATCCTGCCCCTCATCATGCGGCTGCCTGGGTTGGCACAGAATACACACGGTACCATCTCCCGTGGCCAGGACGATGAGATGCAGTGGCTCCCCTGGGCTTGAGTCAGGCAGCTACTGGTGCAGACAAACAGCTTCCCAGAGAGGCTGTGCAACACGCCTCTTGGTAGAAGACAGGATGAGAGCCAAGAGCAGAACGGAAGGGGGTGATGCATGGAGGCCTGAGGCTGAGCAGAGCTGGGTACACAGCGTAAGGAAATTCCAGGAAAAGACGAGGCTCTCTGGGAGCTGCCTGGGCTGCCCATGGTAAGAGGTGCTAAAAGTTCCCTGATTGGGCTTCAGTGTGCCATTCAGGTCCCTTGGCTCGTGTGTGCAAGGCTGGGAGATGTAAGGGCACTTTCAGGGCCTGGAAAGTGGTCTCATTTTCCTTCTCCTCATCGGGAGCCAGTCACGTGCCACAACTGTACAGGTCCTGAGCAAAGCCACGGGATTACTGCTGTAACTCCAGCTCCCAGAATGGTTGTCTGGCACATGACAGGTACTCAATATTTATTTGGTGAATAAACAAATGAATGGAGAAATAATACTTATTTCATTTTTTTCCTCTCTTAACTTTGAGAGGGATTCAGCAAAAGCAAGCAAATGAGTAAAAAGCATGAGTTGGCATGATTTATAGGGCTGAACAGGTGGAATCACATCTGGGCCCCAAGCCCTACCCAGAACAGGATGGTCATGCTGCACCCTCACTTGCCTACAGGGCCGACTCCCTCTGCCCCTCGTTCCTCCTGCCGGGATCTGACAGGGCACCTGTGCCACCTGCCCTCTGCCACCAGTACCTGGATGCCCTTCAGGTTCATTCTGCGCCGTGGTGGGTGATAGGGCAGGAAGTACTTGCTGTCCTCAGGTGACTCCTCTGAGGTTGAAGAATCATCTGCTTCTTGGCCATTGGTCCTGGGGCTGACATCCCCAAAGTTCTGTGAGATGATGGTCACAGGCAGGTTCCTGGGCAGACTCTGGGGACAAAGAAAAGCTGATGCTGGTGATGCGTCTTGACAGGCAACCACTGGTTGGCAAAACAAGGAGGCTGACAATGCCATCATCCCTTAGCCTCCCAAATTTGATAGGATGGCTGTCCTTTCTTGAGCCCGCTGTCCACCTGAGGCCTCTTGTCCTTGTCACCTGCCCACATAGCAGGGCCCTGGACCAAGTCTGTGTCCCCATCTTTAACCACAGGAAGTGCACTGCCTCCTATTTTTTCTCAGTGCCTTACAACCACTATTATGTTTCTAATTTCTAGCCCTATGCCTAAGCTAAAAATACAGCAAATATTGCTGAATGACTGAATAATGATAAAACACAGTGTCGAGTATTGTCCTGAGGGCTTCACATTCATCTTCTCCTTTAACCCTTCCTGATCAGTATACATAGTATTTAATAATCACATTTTACAAAATAGGAAGCTGAAGTACAAGGGCCTTAAGGAACTTCTGTGTCATCCTCCAAAACCATGCAATGCCCTCATGCTAGGCTGCCTCCAAATCCAACACTTTCTATCCTGTTTTCCTGCACAAAACCCTTCAGGGTCCCAGAATGGCATCAGAGCTCCGCAGCATGTGCATGTCCCCTGACATGTTCATAACTCTATCCCTGTCCCTGCTCCGGAGAGGCAGAAGTGTCAGCCTTGTGGCCAGGGATGCTGATCTTGCTTTCCTCCTCTAATCAGGCTCCTCCCCATGTGGACTTTGCATGTACACCCAGAGGGCACCCCCTGTGCCTGTCTCGGTGTTGGGTGTTGGAAACAGATTACCCTTCATGGAGCTAATGCAGAATTACAAACTGTGGTACACACTCAAACAAGAGGTGAGAGCATGTCACAAGGGCCCCTGGTTGGAGCTGGCCAAGGTCTCCTGGGAAAAGTGGCCCTTCAGTCAATAGGAGATGAGCAGACTTGGCCAGGTGAGGTGGGGGGAAGAGCACAGGTGGGGGTCTTGGGGCCAGTGAGAGCCCCTCCTGCTGTAGAGGATCTTTCCTAAAGCCTGGAGGGAAGGCAGGCCTCCTTTCCTGGGCTCCACAGCACTCCTTTAACCTGGAGTTTATAGCATCATGTTGAAATGTCGTGTTGCTGTATATGACCCCAGTGCTGGGGTCTGAGTTCTCTGTGCCCTCTGGCAAGCCTCCTCAGCTGCACATATCTGTTCCCCTTCCTTTGTAAAAAAGGACAGTGCATGTCTTTCTTGAGAGTCTGTGGGTAAATGTGACAACGCATGGAAAGTGCTTTGTCAGCTCCTCTATGTGACAGTACTAAACAAACCCACAGCTATGCTGCTGGCAAGAGCATCCTCTTGGACAGCAGCTTTCATGCATTTCTGAGCACTGGGGCCCTGCTGGGAAGCACGCATTGCAATTCACACTGTCTGTAAGTGAGAGTCTGCTTACGGGCATCAGCATCTCCAACAGAGCAGGGTGTCTTAAACCCAGTGACTGCTCAGCAAGTGGGGCAGTGCCGCAGGGGGTCAGCAGCTAACTGTGGTCAGCTAGGAGTGCGTGGAAGCCCCTCAGGGGGAAGTCACCCAGCTAGGAAGTGGCCAGGCCAGGCCTTCACCTGCAACTATCTTCAAAATGAGCGGACCCTACTCATCACCTCACAGAGGTGCACAGGTTCAAGGATGTAGACTGCTCTGGTGTGGGAGGGAAGGGCATACTTCTGGCTTCCCATGTACAAAGAGCCACTGTATGGAGAGGTGGAGACTCTGGCCAGCTGTCTGCTGGGATGGGGGGTACCGGCTTCAGTGTGGGGTACCTGGCCACCCTGGCCCACCTGGTCGAGGCAGCCGCTGTCCTTGGAGAGGCGCCGGAGCTTGCTCTCTAGGTTCACGATGCAGGCTTCCCGCCGCACCATCTCGATCCGCATCTCGTCGTTCTTCTCCTCCAGCTCTCGGATCTGCTTCCTGTACTTGTCCTTTTCAATCAAGCACTGGGAGTACTGGGTTTGGGCTGCGTCTCGGGAGTGGAAGGCCTGAGGGGTGGAAAAGAGGGGTGAAGGCTGCTTTGGCAACCACCACTGACCCAAACGAACAGTGCCTGGGAACACATACCTTCTCTAGGCTGGGGGCAGCCAAATCATCATGGCTTCTGCCTTGACCCAGACTACCTCCTTCACTAACACCATCACAGAGCTCCCTGCCACACAGGGTCAGCTCCCTGCTGACCCCCTGCGGCACTGCCCCACTCCCTGCCACACAGGGAGCACTATGTTGACATCTTTGACATGGCAACTCCAGGGGCCCACACCCTGCCCCCAAGGCACTGCAACTGTATTTACCCCCATTTTACAGATGAGAGCACTGAGACATTAGGGGTATGTGTGTGGCAGCTCCCTCTTGGGTATGCCTCACAGGGCTAGGGTCTGTAGCTCTCTCCCACTCCAGAGACCGGGCATTTCAGGACCATGCTTGGTTGTGGAAGCCGTCAGAGCCCAGCTGAGACCCTGTGATACCTAAGTGCCTGTGAATTCCAAAAATCTCTTAGGCTGGAATTTATCTTTGGAATAGAAATACGAAAGATGGACTCACGGGAAATCCCTGCATAGTCAGTGACTTTACACTGATAAGATACTCCCACTAGCCCTGTGGCCTGGGCCCTGGCTCCTCCTGCGTGGCCTCGTGTCCCTGTGCTCCAATGATGCCCGCACCTGGTCCCGCTCCCGCTCCACCTCCTCCAGCTGCAGCATGACGGTATTCATGCGGTGTTTGTACATCTCACAGTCCTTCCCCAGGGTTGAGCACTTGAGCTCCAGGTCCTCCTTCTCCTCCAGGTACTGTGAGGGAAAAGGAGAAATCAATACATGCATTAGGCGATCGATAGGTCGAGGATAACAGCTGTTTTCTGGTCATGCCTTCCCACTGGCTGGAGCTGGCTTGTCCTCCTAAAGCCATTACAGTCAGGATGTGGCCTGTCCCTCTGAGAGCCAGCTGACTGAGCAAAGGGACTGCAATAGTGGGACAACCACCTGAGCATTGTCACAGGCCTTGTATGAGCCAGGTCAGGAGGGGAGGACAGGACCAGGAAGATCCTGTGCTGGACTCCTATGGCCTTTGGTGAGGAGGGGAGGACTGGTGTTAACATAGTTATTCATGCACAGCTGAAAGGAGGCTGGGTGCTGGGAAGGAGAGGGAATCGATACTATGGGTCAGACCTAGTCCCCTAAAAGGAGTACAGGTCAGGAGGTCCTACTGACACACATCCGTCAGTGCCCACTGATGCAAGGGGACCTGCACGAGGCACTGGCTGGGGCCACCACCACATGCACCTTGTCCCGCAGTTCCTCTGCCTGGCGGACCTCCTCCTGCAGGTTGTAGATCTTATTGACCAGCTCCTGTCGGTCCTCCAGGGCCTCCTTGCGGTCATGCTCCAGGATGTCCAGGATGGCCTTGTCTGAGTCAGGCAGGCTGCGCTTCCCAGCCTAGAAGGAGGTTTGACAGAGTCAGGGTGGGGAGTGGGGAGCAATGTGGTTCTGGAAGGTGGGGGACAGAAGAGCCAGCAACAGACACTGACACAGCAGAGGGTTCTGTGCCAGGAAGGTAGAAGAAAAATGTCCCTAGGGGTCTCTAAGCAGCTTATCATTTAAGAAGTTTATCACCTGGAAAGAAGCAGAAACCCCGCTTCTGCTCAGGAGCACCTGCTCAGGAATGTCTCAAGCCTATTCTGCGCAGCTCTTATCGGATCCCCAACACACTGCGCAGGTGACAACAAAGGGATGGCTGATTTACTTTCCAGCCACCACTAAAATATCACCTAGTCTGTTCCTGTTAAACCAGGACTTATACTTTGCGCCAAAACAGAATCCAAAACCCCAGGCAGCCAATCCTAGGGGAAAGGCTTTAAAGGAATAGGGGAGGCGTTTTGTTTCCTTCCCTAAGATGTGTTTTGGGATGTTATTCCTCAGTGACTTCTTCCTTCACACCCACAGATGATCCTGTGCTGACAACTGTGGGGGCGTGTGTGAACAAGAGGCAAAGAATTAAAGTTGAGTTTAAAGTTGTCCTTAAAGTTTCCTCAAATCTTTAAGAGCAAGTTAGGTTTCCTGGATGGACTTCCGTCTTTTCACAGTGCTCAGGGCACTGATTTCCATGTGCATGGTGGAAATGGAAGGCTTCAAGTATTATCTCACAGAGTGTCACTTCTCAACAAGTGGGTGGTGTGGTTGCTTCTTTACAAACGAACAACTAAGGTACTCAGGGGTGATATGCATGTCTGTGGCCCTGCAGTCAGTGAGGTTTGAGGCGGGGCTCTGGGACACACACCCTTCAGGCTCCCCCCAAACCTGCCCAGGCCCTCACCTGTATGATGGACTGCAGCTCCTGGTTTTTGGTCTTTAGCATCTCATTCTCTCGCTCCAGCTCCAGAACCTGCTCCTTCTTGGGCCGATTCTCGATGTCATTCTTCAGTTTCAGTGACTGGTTTCTTTCCAGCTTACATTCCTCCTCCATCTTATTCAATCGGTGCTTTAGTTGATCAATCTGAAACACCCCAAGGGTCCCCAGGGGAAAATGCAGCTGGCAAGGAACATTCAGGAAACGCAATGTGTCCTCAGATCCTATTGGACTTCTAGCATAAGCTGTGTGTGCCCCTCTCTCCTTCTAGCTGGTAGCAGAGAAGGGCTCAAAGAAACCTGTATGTTTTATCTTCTTGGACTTCACACAGATTTTATTTGAACAAATGGCATTGCTGCTAGAAACAAAGCAAAACAACCCCAACCCAAAACAAAACAAAAATATCCTCAGCCTGAAATCCATCAGACTCTAAGTTCCTAGGATCTCTGGCCTAAAGGACCTGCCCAGATAAATGCCAGAAAGAGCAGCTTCCTGGAGGAGGGAGCTACTGCATCTGGAAATGGGACTGACAAGTGAAGATGTGCTGATTTTCACCCTTAAGACAAAAAACTAAGACTAGCAGAAAACCTTTTTTTACCTTTATGACTAAGCCTGCCTGCTTTCCCAAACTAATTTGCTTTGGGAAAATATTCCAAAGAAGGCTGTGCTCAAGGGCTACAAAGGAGGCACCAAGGGGAAGGTATCTCTTTCAAATCTAGGCTTGTAGGGAGGATAGTTTCAGAAACCTGACAGGTAAAGGGCGGTGGCTTTAGCAAGGAAAGAACTGCCCTACATCCCAGTGGCCTGAGACAAGGAAGGGGCATGTAGGAAAGCTGCCTGGGGCTGAGACATGACCCAGGGACTTTGGCCAGATGTTCTTTCCAGTTCTACACAGGCTTTCTTACTATTAACATATCTCCAGGGAAACATAAGACAGGAACAAGTTCTGAGAAATTGTAAGTCCCTGCCACAGTTTAACTTCTCCAAATACTAGGTAAAACAGCACAGAAACCTCTCCTCCTGGGCATGCAAAAAAGAGATTAAAAAGAAAGAAACAAAAAACAAAAAAAAAAGAGAAAACCTCAGTATCAAAGACCAACTCAAATATCCTATGCTAGGATAGGATCCTGAGTTCCACACTAGAGGCCATGGAGTGTCAGCCCTGTGGGGTGATTACTGGGTCAGCCACTCTGCCAAACACTTATGGTTCACTATCTCAGCAATCCTAGGCAGAAGTATTAGTTTCAAATTGCCATTTACAAATGATGAAACTGAGGCCAATAGCTAAGTAAGTGGTAAAGAGAGAAACCAGGATTCGAACTCAAAAACTGTCAAACTTAAAAGCTCAGCTTCTTAAGAAAACACTCTGTTGCCTGCTATACTGCTGACTCAATTCACCTTAATTCTAGGTGATTGTTTACTGATCTGTCTGCTTCACTAAATTCTAAGTGACCTGAGCAGAGCTTAGGTTATTTATCCATGTGTCTCCCACAGTGCTTAGCACTGTGCCTTACACATGGCAGCTGCCTAATAAATATTCTGAGAGCTTATTTTCCACCCAACAGCTAGAGTGATCCTTCTAAGATATAAATCAATTGCCACTCCTCAGCTTTCAATCCTTCAGTGGCTTCCCATCACAACTAGAATAAATTCCAAAGTTCTTACCATGCCTCCATAATCTGGACCCTGGCCATCTCTCACACCTCCTTTTGAACCATTCAGGGATTTGGCTCCAGCCTCACTGGCTGTCCTGCCATTTCTCAGAATAAAATAATAAAAACACTTGCCCTATATTTAGGGCCTTTGCATGTGCTCTCCCCTGGAGACTTGCACGGCTGCTTCCCCCCTTTCTTCAGATCTTTGTTCATGTGTTCTCTATTCAGAGACCCTTCCTGACCAACCTATTTAAAATAGAAGCCCTCATTCTCTGGCCTCATGCCCTGTATTCTCTTCTTGACAGCACTTATTACTACCAGGCATTTATGCATTTGTTTTCTGTTTACAATGTGAGCTTCGTGACAGCATGGACTTGGCCTTGAGTTATATACCCCTGGAAAAGAGCCTGATGAAGGTGGTACTCAACACATAGAAAGAAAGAATGAATGAGTGAAGCAAATCCCCTTCCCTTTCTCCATTTCAGAGGTAAACTCATTAGTGAGGTCAATCATTTAGCGGGTGGGTCCTCCACAGGTAGATGTATCGACTATCCCACTGGGCCAGGAACCATGCTGAGCTTTGTGGATACAACGATGAAGGTCAGAGTCCTGGCCCCAAGATGTTCATGCTGCCATGTGGACAGGTGCTATGTCTATTTCCACGCTAATTTTCCCAAGTGCCAGTCCAGGCGACAAGGGCTGCCAAGGGTTCTGACACAATGCCTGTGTGCACATGTCTGCACACGTGCATTGCTGATCTAGCTGGACTAAGCCAGAGGCTCTGCATGTGCATGGGCAGAGTGGACTGGGCGTTGAGCACGGGTCCATGTGTGCTTGTCTGCATGTGTGCATAGCAGCTCGCGGCAGCTGAGGGGGTGGCGCTGAGCACTATTGGGATTGCACGCATGCGCAAGGTGGATCTAGGCGTCGGAGACCTGTTTCCTCCGTTCCCCCTCAGCTGGCTGGATACCAAGGTTGGACGGGTCTGTGAGTGTGTGTCTGCATGTGCTTGTGTGGGGATCTTGAGCCCCAGCGACGTTTGTTTCCCCCTTGCTCAGCTTGGCAGTGTAGCCCCCGGGTGCCGCTCACCTCGAGTTGGAGGTCACGGCTTCTCATCACCGCCATGTTTTTTTCCTCGCTGAGCTGGGCGTAGCGCAGGGCTAAAGTGTAGTTGTCGTCCTTCACTTTGACCAGCTCGTCGTTGTAGCTGTCGCGTTCCTCCTTCATCTTGTAGTACCGCTCCTGGAAGGTCAGCAGCTCCACCCGGGTCAGCGTCAGCTGCTTCTTCTCGTCCTCCAGCTGCCGAGACTTGGCCAGCAGCTCGCACCGCTGCAGGTCCTTGGCCTTCATTTGCTGCTGCAGTTTGATGACCTCGTTCATAAGGAAGTGCGTGAGGCCCTCGTGGCCCTCCTCCACTGTGGAGAGGGGGCACCCAGTCAGGCCTGAGGGCTGGGAACGGGAAAAGGAGGTTCCAGCCGTAGGCAGGTGTCATTCGGTCACTCATTCACGCACCAGCATTTTACTGACCTCCTGCTACCCATTAGCGTGGGGATTCAGAGCAGAACAGCCCTGGTCCCCGTAGAGATTATGGTGTAGTGAGAGAGACGGACTTTAAAAAAAACCAATGATCTGGGCAGTGGCCGTGGCTTAAAGGGGTAGGGCACCAGCCCCGTATGCCAGAGGTGGCCGGTTCAAACCCAGACCCGGCCAAAAACTGCAAAAAAAAAAAAAAATAAAAAAAAATAAAAATAAAAAATAAAATAAATCAATGATCACCCACAAATACAAAAGGCTGAGGATTTCACAATGTAAAGGCATAGGGACCTATGAAGGTGTGTAGGAGAGAGAGAAAAAAGGGACTGGATGATGTATGGGCTTTGTGGGCTGCATTAAAGCCCAGAGTCCTTATAAGGAAGTAATGGAAAACCACCTAAGGGTTTCAAACAGGGGAGGGGAACGAGAAGAATGGTGAAAACACTGGAACAGATCAGGAATTAATGTAGGGAGTTGATGGGTTGTGGGAGTTTGGATTGGAGATAGTGGTAGAGATGGAGAGAAGACTGAATATTGTCCAGGAGGGAAAATTAAGAAGACAAGATGCCCAAGGGCTTTGGCCCATAGGACACTGGCAAAAGAGCAGCCAAAGCAAGGACAGATCCAGATGATAGAATGAAGTTTTGTTCTACTCTAGCACTATTCACTTCTTTTGTCCCCTGTTTGTCCCTCTGTTAACTGCATTTCGTCATTAGGCAAAATAAGTGGTTGGCAGCCCCCAGGTCCAACGTGTCACAGGCTTGGAGCTGTCCCTCTGCTGAGGAGAAAGATACACACACACACCTCCTGTTCAGAATGCATATGTTGCTGATGGCAAAGCCACTTACCCACAATGGTAGAGAATCTCCGGGTGGGCTCCTTCCCAGTCACTAGTTTGTACAGTTCTGGGTAGTAAAACTCCAAGCTCTCCAAGAAGACCACATAACCCCTTTGCCCTTTGGTATGTAGAATGTCCAACAATCGGCCTAGGGGAAAGACCAAATCTCTCTGTGAGAAAAATACCTGTGTGAATGGATGCAAGTCTCTAAGTCTGGTCTTATCCTAAACTTAGAGCCCTCAATAAACTGTAATACAGTCTCACCACAGTCTATCACTCTTTAGTTGTATCTTGAAGTCCAGATAATGTAACTCAAGGTGCCAGGGCTTACTAGTAGTTCAGTGAGTGTTCATTTCCTTTCTATAATAAATTGGTAGAACTAGGATAAATGGAATTGCAGCACAGGAAACCAATTATTTCAAAGGGCTTCCTAATTGACCACAGCTAAAATGAACTATACAGGCACCAGCTCTCCTGTGACTGAGGGAGGCTGGAGGCACAATAACAGTTACAGGATAATACGTGGTTCTCTGGGATTCAGAGCAAGAAGGCAAATACTTGGTTGGGGAGGTAGGAAAAGTCAGGGGAAGCAGGCATACTCCATGTTCTTTGGGATTATTAGAGTCTGAAAATATCTTTAACCTAAATGTAATTTCCCTAGCAATTTCCAGTGTTCATACTACTAGTTTCACTTATTGCTTATATTTCTTGGTCCTTCCTTAAACATTTTATTTTCAGATATATCTTTATTGAGGTCCTTAAATTCTACCGTTTTCTATGTGACAGACAGAATAAGTTTTATGTTCTGTCAACCCTGATTGTTTGGTGAAGCTGTCTGGACTATTTTAAGAAGAATTCCAAAGTTACATGGCAACCTCAGTGGGAACTCATACTGTGATTGATTAGCGATGTCTGCCATTGACACAAGAGTCTCAGCTTATGAGTGGTTTACTGCCAACCATCTTGGGGGACAGTGATTCTCAAACCTTTTAAACTGTGATCCACAGAAAGAAATACACTTTCCTTTGGGGTGGGAACAGGGTTTTATTCTGTTGCCTAGGCTAGAGTGCTATAGCCTCAGTCTAGCTCACATCAACCTCAAAATCAGTTTACCAAGTAGTTGAGAGTACAGGTGCCTGCAACCACACCCAGATAATTCTTCTATTTTTAATAGAGATGGGGTCTTATTTTACTCAGATGGGTCTAGAACCCTTGAGCTCAAGTGATCCTCCCAACAAGGCCTCCCAGAGTGCTAGGATTACAGGCGTGAGACACTGTATCTGGCTAGAAATATGCTTTACATTATGGCCTAGTGTCCATACATAAAAACTATAAACATACGGAGGGTGCCAAAAAAATGAATACACATTTTAAGAAAAGAAAAAGCTATTAAAATTATAATACTGAAGTCACATTTGACTTCTGCAATTATAAAAGATACAAGATACAACATACAAGATAACAAACGTTATTGGTATATATTGAGTATTACAATTTTAATATAGTTTTTCCCTTAAAATGTGTATACATTTTTTTGGCAACTCTGTATATGTGTGCATGTATATAAAACTAAAATAATTTTCACAAATCATACCTGTTTTCTTTACCGAATCTGATAAGGTGCCATACCCCCAAAGTCAGGTTAGAAAAGCCTAAGGACCCCTTCTTAGAATAATATTTTTAAGAAGATAAAATACATTAAATTACAAAGGACACCAATTATAATAAAATACAGTTATTAAATATTAAACAAATTTGTGATTCGGTAATAAATGTACTGCTTTATTAATACATTAAATAACAAGATCTCTTGGCAGGTCTAATAACTACTGTAATTTTAAAGGAGAGATGAGCATAAATGGTATTTTGAGAGACTTGCAACAGCTGTAATGTGATATGAAGTTATTTAGAATTTTTATTGTTGACTAAATCACAGGATTACTAATTGCCACTTGTAATTTGTTGCCTACTGACATTCTTAATTGAAAGCAGTGCAAATTTCAGTTTAAACTGTAAAATAAAGATGTGATTCCCTCTCCCCCCACCAAGTTCATGGGTCCTCTAAGGTCTATGCATGGGCAGCTTGATTGGGGGCGGGGGGGCAAGGGTAGACAGTGATCTATGGACCCCAGTTTAAGAATCCCCAACCTATGCAAGGGTATGCATAGGAAGGGTATGTCCTGAAGCTGCCACATGTGGTAACCCCCCCCTTCCCCAAAAGCACTTCTAAGGTTACCTGCCCGGTTGATCTTGGATGGCAGCATGGGAGCATTAAGCACTTCATCTTCATCTTGCTCATCAATGACCTTGCACTGGCGCAGGTAGGGGGTGAGCTTGGCGGGGTTGATGTAGCGACTTAGCATGTGCCGGTTGCACTCCACGTTCTCCCACAAGGCATCCTCCTCATCCTTCAGTGTTTCCATATAGTCATCCATCTCTGGCCCTCCTCCTTTTAGACATAAACCCCAACAAGCTTAATGAAAGAACCTCACTGGGATGGCTCGAGAAACTCCTTTGGAGATCTGTACAATATATTGTTAAGTTAAAGAAAAGAATAACATACTAAAGAAAAAGGTATATATGGCATTCTACCTTTTCTCTAAGAAAGGAAGGGCATATGAATATAAAAACTATACATTTCCATATATACTAAACATAAACCATGGAAAGTTAAGCCATAAAAAATTTAGAAGATTATTTACAGGGCCGAGAAGGAAACCCCTACAGTTGGAGTATACCCTTTCCATCTGAGTTATGTTTTCCTAAGAATGTTTCCTTCCCCAAACAATATATACCATTGCTTTTGTTTTAAAACTTCACATAAATGGTGTCATACTGTAGATTTCCTTTTTCAATGTGCTTTCTTCTCCACGTTTTTCAAGATTTATCTACATGGATACATAGATTGAATTCATTCATTTTTAAAAACAGCTTTAATGAGATATAATTCACATACCATGTAATTACTGATTTAAAGTGTATAATTCATTGTCTTTTAATCTATTTGTGAGGTGTCAAATGGAACTTTACCCTGGAAGTGAGAACAATGTAACCTAAGTATTGTATCCTCGTATTAATTTGAATAAAGTTTAAAATAAAAAAGACATTGTCAAGAAAATGAAAAGCCAAGCCACAAGCTGGAAGGAAAGTATCTGCAAAACACAAAACTGATAAAAGACTTGATTCCTGAATTTATAAAGAGCTCTCAAAACTCAATAAAAACAAATAATCATCATCATCATAACAAAATACACAACTTAATAAAAAATGGCCAAAGATTTAAATAAACCATTCAAATTTCAAATAAGCCCATGAAAAGATGCTCCACATCATTAATCATTTAAAAGATACAAATTGATGTGCTGGGCATGGTGGCATGTGCCTGCAGTCCCAGCTACTCCAGAGGCCAAGCAAGTTTGGATCTCTTGAGGCCAGGAGTTTAAGAGCACAGTGAGCTATGTTAGTGTCACTGCACTTCATCTAGCCTACGCATGAGAGCAAAACATCATCTCTAAAAAAAGTAAAGAAGAAAAAGAAAATACAAATTGAAACCACAGGGGAGATTACTACACACCTGTAAGAATGGCTAAAAATTTTTTAAAATAAAACTCAAGGGCTAGCAAGGATATAGAGCAACTGGAACTCTTACACATTGCTAGTGGTACAGTCACCTTGCAAAGTAGTGTAGCAGCAGCTTCTTCTGTTTTTTTTTTTTTTTTGAGACAGCATGTTATTCTGTCACCCAGGCTGGAGTGCAGTGGTGCAATCACAGCTCATTATAAAGCCTTGAAACCCTGGACTTCAGTGGTCCTGCCTCAGCCTCCTGAGTAGATGGGACTGTAGGCATGCACTATGATGCTCCTCACTATGTTGTCCAGGCTAGTCTCAAATTTCTGCCCTCTAATAACACTCCTCCTTAGGCTTACTAAAGTGCTGGGTTTGCAGGTATGAGCCACCATGCCCAGATGGTTTCTTAAAAATTAAACATGCACTTACATAATTTAGGAATCTCATTTTTTTAGTATATATCCAAAAGAAATAAACATTTGCATCCATACATCTGCAACACTAACATTCACAGCAGCTTGATTAATAATAGCAAAAACTGGCAGCGACCTAATTATCCTCCAGTAATGAGTGGATAAATAAAATGTGGTGCCTCCTGACAATAGACTACTACTCAGCAATAAAAAAGAATGAACTATTGCAGTGGCTCATGTTTAAAATCCCAGCAATTTGGGAGGCTGAGGTGGGAGTCTAGCTTGAGACCAGGAATTCAAGACCAGCCTGGGCAACATAGTATGACTCCATCTTCACACACAATTTTTTTTTTTTTTAAATTAGCTAGGCATGGTGGCATGTGCCTGTAGTCCCAGCTACTTGGGAGGCTGAGGCAAGAGGATTGCTTGAAACCAGGAGTACGAGGCTGCATTGAGCTATGAGTAAACCACTGTACTCTAGCTTGGGCAACAGATTGAGACTGTGTCTCCTAAAAAAAGAGAAAAAAATTACTGACACACAAAATAATGAATTTTAATGCATTATGCTAAAGAACACAAACTCAAAAGGCTACCTACTATATGCACAAGTCTTGTCTGTCCTTCAAGTCCCAGATTAAATGTTACTTCTTTGCAGCCTTATCTAACTTACCACCTCCCCACACCTACACAAAGACAAAAGTGATTTGATGTGCCTCTAAAGTCCAAGGATTTTATGCATTTAAATATATATAATATGTTTATTTTATATATATAATGTGTATATGTACATTATATTTATACACATTATATATATATTAATGTGTATATATTATATATATATATATTTAAATGCCCAGGTGAATCATATTTGGTGCTTTTGGTTGGTTGGGAAGACAGGATATTGGCACACACAGTTGTACAAAAGAAGGCAGAAAATGTAAGTATATACATATACACATATACACACACACATACACACTTGTGAGGTGTGCAATTATCCCCATAATCTACTATTTCTGTCCTCCCTACAAGAAACCCCATTCCCATTGGTAGTCACTTTTCTTTTGAGATAGGGTCTCACTCAATTGCGTGGGCTAGAGTGCAGTGGCATCATTATGGCTCACTGTAACCTCAAACTCCTGGGTTCAAGCCACCCTCTTGCTTCAGGCTCCCAAGTAGCTGGGACAATAGGCATCCACCACCATGCCTGGCTGATTTTTTACTTTTTGTAGAGATGGAGATTGGCTGTTGCCCAGATTGGTTTAGAAGTCCTGGCCTGAGGCCATCCTCTTCCTTTGGCCTCCCAACATACTAGGATTACAGGCTATCATGCCCAGTAGGTAGTCATCTTGACCTCCTTCTACCAGCCTCCTCATTAGCAACCACTGATCTATTTTCTGTCTGCTACAGATTTGTGTGGTCTTTTGTCACTAGCATCTTTTACTTAGCATAATGTTTCCAAGGTTCATGCAGATTGAAACACGTGTCAATACTTCACTTTTCTTTTAAAAAACAATTTTATTGAGATACAATTCACTTCTTTAAGTGTACAATTCAATGGTTTTAGTATATTCACACAGTTGTACAACCATCACCATAATCAATTTTAAAACATTTTCATTATTTCAAACAGAAACTCCATACCAAATTTCCCTCCAATACCTGCCTCCCTACCCCCACCCCCAGTCCTAAGGCAACCACTAATCTACTTTCTGTACCTATAGATTTGCCTTTTCTGGGCATGTAGTAATTATGAAATCATTCAATTTATGGTCTTTTGTGACTGGCTTCTTTCACTTAGTATAGTGTTTTCAAAGTCTGTCCATGTTGTAGTATGTATCACTACTTTATTTATTTCAGATTGTCAAGTAAGCATAGGGACAGGGGCACAATGGACAATGTGCTGACTATGGATCAGAAGATTCAAATTGCCAAGTAATGTTTCATTGTATGGATATATCACTTTTAGTTTATCCATTCACCCATTGATGGACATTTGAGTTGTTTCTATCTTTTGTCTATTATGAATAATGGTGCTATGAACATTCATGTGCAAGTTTTTGTGTGAATGTATGTTTTTATTTCCCTTGGGTAGATATATAGAAGTGGAACTCCTAGGCCATATGGTAACTCTATGTTTAACAGTTAAGCACCTATCAACTGTTTTACAAAGAGCTGCATCATTTTTCTTTCCACTAGCATTATTGCATGAGGGCTTTAATTTCTCAGGGTTTTCATTTAACCAGCACTTGTTATTGTCTATCTTTTTATTATAGGTATTCTACTGGATGTAAAGTGGTATCTCATTGTGGCTTTGATTAGCATTTTCCGAAACACTAACAATGCTGAACATCTTTTCATATGCCTATTGGCCATTTGTTTATTAAGAAATGTCTATTCAAATCCTTTGTCCATTTTAAAATTGGGTTGTCTATCTTTTTATGATTAAGTTGAAGGAGTTTGTTATGTATTCTGGATGCAAGTCCCTCATCAGATATATGACTTGCAAATATTTTTTTCTATCTTGTCCATTGTTTTTTCTACTTTCTTAAAGGTATTGTTCTTAGCACAAAAGTTTTTAAATTTTGAGATAGTTCAATTTATTGCTTTTTTTACTTGTGCTTTTGGCACGAATCTAAAAAACTCAAGGTGATGAAGACATACTACCTTTTTTTCTTAGAGTTTTCCATTTTAGCTTTTATGTTATGGCCTATGATCCATTTTGAGATAATTCTGGTGTATGGTGTGAGGTAGGGGTGAACTGCATTATTTTATGTGTGGGTTATCCAGTTGTTCTACCACAATTTGTTGAAAAGACTATTTTTCCCCATTGAATGATCTTGGCACCCTTGTGGAAATCAATTTATCATAAATATCAATGTTTGCTTTTGCACTACCAATTCTATTTCATAGATTTATATGTCTATCCTTATTTTAGTACCATATTGTCTTAATTACAGTAGATTTTTAGTAGGTTTCCAAATTATGAAGCATAAGTCCTCCAACCTTGTTCTTTTTAAGATTGTTTTGACTATTAGGTGCCCTTTACAATTCCATATGAGTTTTAGGATTAGTTTGTCAATTTCTGCAAAAAGGCAGCCGGTATTTTGATATTGAATCCATTGCATATATAGATCAATTTGGGGGAGTATTGCTTTCTAATAATACTAAGTCTTCCAATCCATAACTAAGATGTTTTTTCATTTATTTAAATCTTCAGTTTCTTTCAGCAATATTTTATAGTTCTCAATGTACAGGTCTTGCACTTATTTTGTTAAATTAATTTCCAAGTATCTTATTGTTCTTGATGGCATTGTAAATGGGAGCTGTAAATGGGTAGAATATTCATTGCTGGTCTGCAGATATATAATTGATTTTGCATATTGATCTTTTATTTTATAATCTCGATGAAATCATTTATTAGTTCTCATAGTTTGTTAGTAGTTGCCTTATGAAATCCTACATATAAGATCATGTCATCTGCAAAAAGAGATATAGTAGAACTTTTATAATTTGACCACCCACGGGACTGTAACAAATGTCAACATATGGAGATGGTCAACATAAGGAATGAAGACTTCTATACTGACATGTACATGTGGTGCATGTTCAGTCTATGATAATTAGGTCAATGTAAGGAGGTGGTCAATGATGGAGATTCTACTGTAGTTATATTTCTATTTTTCTAATCTAGATTCCTTTTATTTCTCTTTCTTGCCTAACTGCCCTGACTAGAACTTCTAGTACAATATTAGATAGAAGTGGTGAGAGTGGACATCCTTATCTTGTTCTTGATCCTAGGGGGAAAGCACCCAATTTTTTATTACGTAATATCACATTAGGTATATATTTTTGTGTTTGTTTTTTAAACAGATGTCTTTTATCAGATTGAGGAAATATCATTACATTCCTTTCTAAATGTTTTTGTCTTGAAAGGGTGCTTGATTTTTCTGTTATCTATTGAAATTGTCATGTAATTTTTGTATATTTTGACATGATATATTACCTTAACTGATTTTCAGATGGTAAATAAACTTTGTTTGGCATAAATACCACTTAGTTATGACTAAATCTCAGTTATCATTTTTATATGTTGCTGGATTCAATTAGCTGGGTGTTTTTTTCTTATTTTTGCATCCATATTCAAAACAGATATTGGCTTACAGTTTTCTTTCTCTGTGATGTCATTGTTTGGATTTGATATTATGGTAATACTGGTCTCACAGAATGAGTTAGGATGTGTTCCTTCCTCTTCCATTTTTTGGAAGAGTTTTTGAAGAATTGGTATTAATTATTCTTTTGTTAGGTAGAATTTATAAGTGAAGATATCCAGGGATGAGTTATTCTTTGTGGATCATGAGAATGGTGATGATGACAATGATTACTAGTTTTATAAATTGGTTTCCTTAGTTATTATAAATTTATATTTTTTGCTTTTCTGGGGCCAGTTTCAATAGTTTGTGTCTTTCTAGGAATTTGTCACTTTATCCAAGTTATCTTATTTATTGGCAGCAGTTGCTCATACTTCCTTTGATAATCCTTTTTATTTCTGTAATAACATGCCCTCTTTCATTTCTGACTCCAGTAATTTGAATATATTCTCTTTTTTTTCCTCAATCTAACTACAGGTTTATCAATTTTGTTGCTATTTCAAAGAATCAACTTTTGGTTTCATTGATTATCTGTACGTTTATTTCTGCCCTACTCTTTAATTATTTCTTTTCTTTTTCTTGCTTTGAGTTTAGTTAGCTACTCTTCTTTTTCTACTTTTTGTAAGGTGAAAGGTTAGGTTATTTGTTTAAAATCTATATTTCTTCCCCTTTTTCTTTCCTTTCTTCTCTTTCTTTCTTTGTTTCTTTTTTTGACAGGGTTTCACTTTATCACCTGTACTAGAGTGCACAGATTTAAAGTGATTAAAAATGAGGATTTTAAAATCGTCATTAATTTTAAAATCCTCATTTAAAATGAGTTCAGTCCAATGAACTTTGGATAGACAGTAATAACTTTGCTTTGTAGACTTGTTTAATTTCTACAAGCCCTTTTGCTACCACACAGCATTGGCTACCTGGGTCTCTTGGTGAGGGTTTGCAGTCCAGTGCAACATAAGTATACCCACTTTACTGGCTTGTGCTGACAATGTGTTAGCATGATCATTCTCATTCAGAAAGGAAATGTATTTGCCTTTATTATTTTTAAGGCGTCGACATCCTATGAATCTGATTCAATGAATTATTTATGGAGAAGGTGGCAGACACTCTTTCTGCTAATAGAATCCCAATTTTCTTTTTTTCCAGGAATCGGCAACCTCATGCTTCAGGGAGGTCAGACATCTAAGTTGCAAGGAGTGGATCTCATTTGGTCTCTCCCAGTGGTTTAAGAGTAAGCACATGAAGTGCTTATGGACCATGTAACCTGCAGGAAAGTGCACTGGTGTGATTCCAGTGATTTTCCTTGATCTTGAACAGGAACACAAAAGAGGGACACTGTTTTTTTTTTTTCTTGTTAATAGAGACAGAATCTCACTTTATCACCCTTGGTAGAGTGCCGTGGTGTCACAGCTCACAGCAACCTCCAACTCCTAGGCTTAGGCAATTCTCCTGCCTCAGCCTCCTGAGCAGATGGAACTACAGGCGCCTGCCACAATGTAACAAATTTTTGTTACAATTTGGCTGGGGCCAGGTTTGAACTGGCCACCCTCCGTGTATGGGGCCAGCACCCTACCCACTGAGCCACAGGTGCCACCAAGATGGACACTCTTCATTGAGCTTGTGGATATTAGTGTATGCAAAGGTATATGTGATGCTTTGGGTTACTGTGCTCAGCCTATGACCCGAGGACTCACCTGAGGGCAAATGCTAAAACCCTCAGGATGGCAGAGCTAAGAGATGGAGAGACTCTGGGTCCTTGATGTCACCTCCTGGGCCTGGAGTTAACCAGCACTGGATGCTTCCTGCCTCTAGACTCTTTCATGTATAAGATAATAAATGCCCTTTGCCGTAAGCCAGGCGTCCTCAAACTTTTTAAACAGGGGGCCAGTTCACTGTCCCTCAGACCGTTGGAGGGCCGGAATATAGTTTAAAACAAAAAAACTATGAACAAATTCCTATGCATACTGCATATATCTTATTTTGAAGTAAAAAAAAAAAAAGGGGGGAACAAATACAATCACACCGCCTCATGTGGCCCACGGGCCGCAATTTGAGGACCCCTGCCCTAAGCCATGTGAAGTTGGGTCTACTGTGAGCTGCAGCCCAAAGCCTCCTAACTGATAAATGCATCTACTTTGTGCAAAATTTTTCCCAGTACTGTGAATGCACAGAAGAAGCCACAGTCAGGTGTTAAGAAGCCACCTTTTGGAGAGTCAGAAGGCATGTGACTAGGAATTGTTTACATGGCAGCTCAAGGCAGGAAGACAGGTAGGTCTGAATGGACTGAGAAGCATTTCTTACTGGCCTTCATGGAGCAGGAAGTGGTAGCTGGCACATGGAAAGCCCCAGTTCAAAGAGTGCTCAGGGCCACAGAAACACTCCCTCAGGGACTGAGGTGGCCAGGGCAGCTCCTGAATAGCCTGTCAGCCAAGCAGAAGTTACTAGGGAAAAACCTTATTTTCAGAACAGGGATGAAAGGAACCCTCCCATCTCAGATGCAATGAAAGCATAGACCCCTTGATTTCATTGGCACCTGTGGCATCAGGAACAGCCCTGTGCAGCCAAGCTGCTTGGCAACCAGCAGTCAATTCAAACCTGGGCAAGGTGGCCAGTTCCCACAGTCAACGTGAGTGCCTGCCCTGTGCTGGGCTGTGCTAGGACATGGTCCCTGCCCTGCCAGGCACCCAATATGTGGTGGCCAGAGTTGGCTGCCCACTCCAGCCACTGTAGCACTCGCAGAGGCCTGTAGGGTGATAGCTGACAGAATGGGATGTGCTTCCTGCCTGGGCTGGCCCTGGGCGCCAGGCACTGTATCTGGTCCTTTCTATCTTATTTTTTATTTTTTATTTTATTAAATCATAGCTGTGTACATTGATATGATCATGGGGCATCATATACTAGCTTCGAAATCATCTCATTTAATTATCACACCTGCTGTGACAGGGCGACATGCTCATCCCTGTTTTATAGACAAAGAACCCCCAAAATGGCTTACATGACTTGCTCAGGGGTGCGCAGCCAGTCTGACTGGGATCTCCGCCCAGACCTCCCCGAATGAGGACTCTCCCAGACTCCCCTTCTCCTCTAGCAGGTAGAATTTTGAGTGGGATATTCTGGGTAGAAAAATAGGTAAAATAAAGCAGTTGAGTGAAGGATTAGAGTTCATATTACAAGAACCTAAGCTGTGAGGAGCAAAAATCTAAGCTCATCTGTTCCCACCTGGAGAGGCAAAGAGTAAGAACGATACTGCACTTTTCCCCTGCAGGGGCTCACCTGTAGACACCTGTTAGAGGTTGAAAAAACTTGAGGATTGGAAAACGAGTTGGTTTTACCCGGTGGTGTTGAACATGCATACAACCCAGGTTTCCCTCCTGGGTATACTCCCTGGAGAAAACTTTACCCATGTGTACCAGGAGACCTGTGTGAGAATGCTCAATGGTGGTATCGTGTATCCAAGAACCTGAAAACCACACTACTCTAAGGCAACAGAGTGGATAAAAACCTGGATATTCTATAAGGTATACTCGGTAGTAGTGAAAATGCAAAGAAATATAGCCACATGCATCAGCATGGAAAGACCACAGGAACATGATGCTGAGTGAAAAAAACAAGTCACATACAAAAGGAAATGCTGCTGTTAAAGATACGTAGCAAAAGCACACTGAGAGGCAAGGAACTGATACAAATCACAATGGAGGCTCTCCCTCAGTAGGGGCAGCCAGAGAGACATGACTTTAGAAGGATGCCCAGGGGACACAGGTGATAGAATTATGTCGCTGCTTTAACTGAGCACTCAAGTGTCCATTTTGTTGTTCTTTGTCTCATAGGGACACATTACATATACATTTTTATATGTATAAAGTATTTCATGGGAAAAATCTATGGAGAGTTTAGTCAGCTGCAAAAGAAAAAGAATGTCTCAGACACAATTTGAAATGTATTTCCCCTTCCAAACATTTCACTGTAACTCAGCCTGACTCAACCTCATCACCTGGGACAAACCCAGCGGCTTGTGTCAAGCTCTGGGCTGTTTCTTTGATAGCAATTTTCCCATAAATGTACTCTGAGATGCTGGGGTTCTGAATTTTAACAGTCTTTAGGGCTGGATGGTCTGTCCCTATTCTCAGTCTTAGCCGGAGCTGTGGCAACTCTGACCCAACCCTCAGCAGGGTTTGGCTTCAGTCTGAGTCAAATCCTAGACCGCACCAGTCTCTCTATAAACAGTCAGAAAGCAAGCTCAAGCCCCCCAGGCCAGGCTCCACTGGAAAGGCTGTGCTGCTCACCTTTACTTGGGAAGCATAGGACATGGAGATTACCCACCCAGGGATAAATTCTGTGATAACCAATGGGCTCATTTCCCTCGCTTGTGCATTCAAGACATCAATGGTCTGGCTTCATCTTGCTGTTACACTGAAGTTCAACATCTTAATTTTGACATTCAGACCCTTTGTGATTTGCCTCCTGCCAGCCCACAATCTCATCGTAGTTATATCCCAGGCATATCAGCTGCTTCTCTGTCTACCAAACTGGCTGGCGTCAGAGCCTGCTTCCTCTTCTCCTCCCCTCCCCACTCGGTGCCACATCTCAGGTGACCTTCATTTGCTATTTCATCAGGTAGAGGGCTAACACATTCAATGTACCTGGTATGGAGCTGGTGCTCAGGACACAGTAGCTGCTATCCTGTCATTGGGTCTGAATTCTACACTTTCTGGCTGGATCTTGTCTTCTCTTGAGCCAGTGGAGATGGTCAGGATCTGAAAAGAAAACCATCATCAGCCTTGGAGCAGAGGGAAGAGGTTGGAGAGAAGGGGACCCATTCAAGTATCAAAGGGATGCTCTGCTTTGAAAGAAAAGGCCAGGAAGGACCTAGGTGCATGTGACCCTAAGTGACCTTGATGGGGTGGAGTGCACATACAATTCATGGGGGCTGCTGTGGGTAGAGGGCTTCCAGTCTGCCCAGTGGAGTGGACACTCAGAATGGTGTTGACTGTTGGTCTTCAGACCTCTGGGACGGGGAGAAGGGCAGATGGTAGCCTTGAGGGCACTCATGGCAAGTGTGGAAGGTCTTCACAGGGCTTTGGGACAAGCATCTGCAGAGTGGAGTCTTCTGATCAGCTACTAATTCATTAGGTCAAAAGCAGCAAATCCTGTTTCTGAACCCTGAAGAGTTCCCTTCACTGTGAATTATGTTTTTAGCCTCCAGCCTGCCATGGGATTGGGCAGGGACATGCCATGGCGTACACACGCTATAATTTCCCCATGGGGACATTTGTTATGGTGACCGTCAAGGCCACTGTTAACGCCCTGCTCAGCTGCTCCCGGAGCCCAGCTATGCATGTGTTTTTTTGGGAAAGGGACAGTTCTTCTGGAACAAGAAGGCTGGGCAGAGGGAAAGGTGGTGTTCAAACTCTGGCCTGGTGAGGAGGCTGCAGTAAGAACCCTGTGGGAAGGCCGCAGGCTGCTGTTTCAGGACTGCCACATTCAGGAGCGATGGGGATGCTGGGACACTGCTGTTTAATCAGGAACTTGCTTGGTTTTGGCTTTAAGGACTAATCACAGGTGACATTAGATCTCCCAGGGCTGACAGAAGCTGCTCTTGTTGGGTGTCAGCTTGGGTTGAAGTGAGCTGTCAGAGGCCCTCGGCCCTGGGGTGGCGGTGCAACATAGATCTCTGGAGGACACTGTCTCCTTGGTCTCATGGACTCCTTGCTCTGTGGCTGGGACAGGAGCAGCTGTGTAACCACCCAGGGCTTGGGCCAGGGCTGGGGGAGGAGCTGGTCTGCAGGCCAAGGGCCCCGAGAACAGGAGAGCAGTTCATGAGTCAATGAACAAACAAAAAGGGAAATTAGACTTTTTTGCATTTGCAGTTTTCAAGTAGATCATGTGTTTCTTTTATCATTGGAAACAAAAGGCTTTTACAAAAAATAATGTAAGAAATATTTCAATTGGAAGAAAGAGAGAATAGATTTGCACTACTAGTCTTGCTATTCTGTCTTCCTGCCATGTCAACACAGGCTGGGAAACTGAGGCACAAGACAGGCAATAGTAAAACTAAACTGTTTCTGTCCTTAGAATTTTGAGAACTTAGTCCTCAGGACAGGGAAGATTTCTAGGACTGAAAAGTCAATCTCTCATGGCGGTGCCTGTGGCTCAAAGGAGTAGGACAAACGGCCCCATATGCTGGAGGTGGCAGGTTCAAGCCCAGCTCTGGACCAAAAACTGCAAAAAAAAAAAAAAAAAAAAAAAGGAAAGAAAAGAAAAGTCAATCTCTTAATTCCTTGAGTGTCTGGCTTATAGGCCAGACATTCAGCTGAGCAAACATTATGCCCCATTCTGAGGGCCTTTGAATGGAATGCCAGGAACTTTGCTATGCATAACCGAGAAACCTCATGAACTCTTTGAGGCAGGTGGTGGTATCATCCATCATCCATTATCATCATCATTACCATCTTATAACCAAAAAAGTAAGAGCCTAGAGAAGTTTAAGGTCATATAACTAGCATGAAAAGAATTTGGATGAAAGGTTCTCTGACTTTCTCTTAATTACTATCATATAGCACCTAGAACTGCTTTTAAAAATGATTACTTTCTTAAAGGGCTGTAACCAGAAAGAGTGTCAATTAAGTTCATGAACTCATCCTAGAAAAAGTGCTACATACCTCCTTGATGAATAGCACTAAGGTCACCTTCAAAATACTCCCCTTGGCCATCCAGTGACCACACTGATATTCAGTAATGAGGCATGTAGCACTTTTCTAGGACGAGTTCATGAACTTAATTGTTAGACCTCATAAACTTAAGATAGAATGAAAACCAAATTCTAAAATAGCAGATATTGGCTCAAGGTTAAAAAGAACAACTGTTGCTTCTCAAAAGAGGAATCAATTGCTTGGTAGACTGTAAGTTCTGTATCATTGGTGTTGTGGAGGTGCGGTCAGTGGCCATGCACACTGCAGTGAACCCGTTAGTTGACAAACAGAATCCTGGTTTTTTATTGACTCCCATTTAAGAATAGATAATGAAAGGGACAAAATGATACAAGCAACAAAGGAACAAAGTGATACAAGGAACCTGCAGGAAGCAGACAATGCACAGAATAAGAGAAAACTTAAAAAACATAACTTGAGAATTAAGATCTGTTGAGAGGTGAGATAAGACGTTGCATCTATGAAGTGATAGTAGGTGTGATGAAGGGAACAACTGAAGAACAAGAAGGAGTTCATTTTCAAAAATGCAAGAGTCCTAAAAATAAGGCAGCAGAAATTTAAAATCAATAGAAGATTTGGAAGATAAATTTGAAGAAATTTTTCAAAAGTCAAATAAAAAGTTAAAGAGAAGGAATAAGATAAATGGGGGAGGAGGGTATAAAAATGAGTCCGTTCAAAAGGTCCCATTACCCAATAAATAGAAACCTAAAAAGGAGATTTTAGAGATCATGTTTCTTTCCTTGTCTATCTTTTGGGGACATAATATAAATTAAGGAATAAAATTATCAGAGAAATAATTTTAGAGAATTCTCTGAGTACAAGAACATGAGTCTTCAGATTTAAGAGGGCCTTTTGAATACTTAGTACAATAAGTGGAAAAGAATCTTCTCAGAGCACATCATTGTAAAATTTCAGGCCAATAGCAAATAAGAGAAGACCCCAGAAGCTTCCAGAGGGGAGACCCTCGGGTTATATGCAGAGGAATGGCAGCAAGCATAGCATCATAATATTGAGAGCTGAGAGATGGTGAGGCAATGCCTACACACTTTTGACAGAAAATACTTTTAAACCTAGAATCCTGAACCCAACAAAACTATTATGTTTGAAAACAGAATAAAATTATTTTAAAAAATGCAAGAACTCCAAATATTTACCTCCAATGAACCTTCTCTTTGGTAGCTACTAGAGGGTAAGCTCCAGTGAAATGAGGGAGTAAAGTTATAAAGAGGAAGATATGGAGCTAAGAATGCAAGGAATCTAACTGGAGAAAGCAGCAAGGAAAGTCCCAGGGTGAAAGTGAGGCAGCAAGGAGTCAAGATTATAAGATCATGGAGTGGGGTAGGGTTCACCAGCAAGAAGCTTCCAGGGAAAAAACACTGAATGGTTTTCTCATATACAGTAGAACCTCTGTAAGTTGACCACCCAAGGGACTGTAACAAACTGGTCAACATACAGAGGTAGTTAACATAAGAAACTAGGCCTGTTGTACTGATACATACATGTGGTGTATGTCGGTCTATGAAAATTAGGTCAATGTAAGGAGGTGGTCATTGTAGGAATATGGTCAACTATGGAGGCCACTATATTTGGAATTTTACGGAATAATATTGTTAAGCAAGGGACATAGTCCAATGGGGACAAATTAAGAATAGGTACATTAAAAAAAAATGAGCTAATGAAAAAAAAATAGAGGCTATATTAACTCCAAGAAAAAACAAAAGTTCTGACAAAAGCAAACAATCACAGCAAGTAACTTGCCTCATTATGAACAATATTCACTTAGTCACAACAATGTAATCATCACAGATGATCTTACACAAAGAAATGTGATGAGAGAATGAAGGAATGTGAAGTGCTCAGACTGGATTAGTAAAAGACAGATAAATTCTCACCTACCTAACAATACATCAATCAATAATATCCTAAAACTAATATGGAATATATCAGTAAGTAGTGATGGAAGCATATTGTTTAGGAATAGCAGGGAAATAATAGAAGAAAATAACACTTAAGAGTTAGAAGTATAAGCGGCTGCTTGACTCAATAAAGTTGAGTTCCTGCTTAAAAAATAAATAAATAAAATTAAATTAAAAAAATAAAATAAAATAAAAATAAAAAAAATTTAAGAAAAAAAAAAAAAAAAAAGAGTTAGAAGTGATTGTTTCTGGGGATCAGGACTGGGGGATGGTGATGGCCAGGTTGGGAATGATGTTTTGATGTTATTCTTACAAGCCTGTTTTACTTTCTAACTTTGCATGACTCATGTGTTACTTTGGTTAAAAAAACACTAATAAAAAATAACACATGTCAATCATTAGAAAAATGGACAATGCATTTAAGTATGAGAATCAAAGAGTTACTCTCATTCTCTGTACACACATGTTCTATTCTTCAAGGTGCTTGAGGACAGCTCACTCCTTCATAAGCTGAAAATGCTGGCTGTGTGCCTCGTTTAACCTTCCAGAAGCTCAGTAAGGTAGGTTTTATTATTCCCATTTGATGGATGAGAAGGTACAACCAGAAAATTATGGGGTGAGATCTCACAGGCAATAAATGGAAATACAGAGATTCCAGCACAGCCCTCCCAGACTCTATGCTGTCTGATCTTTATTAAGCTAGTAATTATCACAGCTAATATTTACTAAGCATAGCATCTAATCTAACCAGTTAGATTCCATATCTTCCTCTATTAATTTAATCCCTCATTTTGCTGGAGTGTATACCCTAATAGCTGCCTAGAAAGGTATATGGAGTTGTATATGCCAGATATGTGCTGAGTGCTCTATGTGGATCTTCTCATTTAATACACACAGTGGCCTGTGAGTTAGATATGACTACTCTCCTGATTTTGTAGAAGAGGAAACTGAGGCACAGAGAGGTCCTACATCTTTCCATGCCTGTCTGCTCTCTGTATCCCTAGTAGACTTAGCATGCAACCTTGCTCTTGGTGGGTGTTCAATGTATATTTGTTGGGTGAATGAATAAAAATAAATACCAAATGTTTAATAAAATAAACAATAAGGTTGCTATTGCTTCAGATCCAGAAAGCCCTTTGGAAATGAGCTGTCTTTGAGAGGCAAACACCTCTTCTCTCCAGGAACTGCCCCAGCACAAACACTTTGAAACCAGAAGGAGGTCAAGGAGGTCAATAGTCAGTGAGATAAATGTGTCTCTGGTTAATTGATTTGCCTAGATGATTGGACAGAGTAGCCTAATGTTCAGGGTTTAATTATTGAAATGAAACCTCTACATAATTGAAAAGACTTCTGGCAAAAATAAAGGAAAAAGATTATTTAAAAGATGATCTATTGCCCACGAGAAAGGACTGAAAAGATGTTGGTACACACCTGGTATCCAGCCTTCCACAGCTTTTTTAGCTCTGAAAGCTTTCTGGAAAGGACTACAACTGTCCCTTCATATACCCTCCCCCCCTCAATCTCCTTCATTCCTACAAAAAGGGCACTTACAGAAACAGCTAGAAAATTCCCCCTGCTAGACTGTTCTCTCATATCCCAGTTAACTTTTTAACCTCCATCTATCCCAGCTCATTCAACCGAAATATTGAAATGATAACATTTCCCATCAATTAACATGTGTACAGCAATCAGTAGAGCTTCACTGATACATAATTTGAAAGCAGCAATTATCATTTTAAATTCAAAGTGGAGTGGCCAACACTGCCAGCTGCCGACCCAATAGCCATTCTCTTTTATTTATTAAAGAGCACTGAATTTGTTCAGGGCATTATTGTGCCCATCTAAGAAACTATTAATATTTACAGCCTCTCTTGCAGCTAGAGTTGGCTGTAAGGCACAGTTCTGGCCAAGGAGATTTAAGTTTCTGGCTGAGATGTCTATGAAGGCACTTTAAAGGGAGGGGGAAGATTCAGGTAAAAAGAGCCTTTAACTTGTCTTCCTACCTGGAATGTGGATGTGATGCTTAGAAGCAAAGCAGCTATTTTGTGATCATGAAGGTAAGGCCTTACTCTACGGTTGGTCAATTAGGGTGCTACAACAACCATGGGTCATTGGTGGCAGCCCAGGAGAGGTAACCTCTGAGTTCTTGGTCCATGAAAAGAAAAAAATCCCTAATATACCTAAAACATAATGTATTTCTATTACTTGCAGCTAAAAACAGTCCTAACAGATACTCATGACAAATAAAACTCACGTCTTCTAAGTCACATTGGTCCTAGCCACAGACATTTGAGCCCTAAAATCGGAGCAACTGCCCTGTCTATCCATTCATTTTCATTCCTTTCTTCCAGATGCAAAACAAGAGTCAGAAAGTGATCCAAAAGGACTAAGTAGTACCCGTGTATAAAGTGCTATGGGGGAGAGAAGCCAGTGACTCTGGGGGTAGCAATGGCAGGAGGAAATTGTAGCTAACAGGCAATACCACCATCTATTTGCTGGGCCAGTCCTGGCTTCTGGTACACAGGCATGGTGATTTATTTCACATGCTGCTGTGCCAAGCCCTCAGTCATGCCCCTCATTGTTCAGTCAATGTAGTCACTTCTCCAGCCTCTATGACACCCACTGCACTGCCCGGAGCACTGCTCACCACCCCCAGGCACCTCCATGGGCACAGGCTGCCTCTAATATTTATGCCCGAAACTCCTCAAGGGGCTACATCCATCTACTTTAGGCGACCTGTGCAAAGGAGCAATGATTTTTGTGGATAAAAATGCCTCAACTTAATGTCTTTTAGAAAGGGTTGGTGGGCTGGCATGCATATTTACTGAACCCTGAGACCAAGGGCATGACCAAACATCAACCCTCCGACCTCTTCCTCCCCTCCCCCCCAGGCCCTGACACACATCCAAACTTATTCTGTAGTGGCTCCAGATTTGTACCAGTAAGGGCATACATATCCAGCATTACCAAAGGATATTGCTTTTCTTCCCCAACCTAACTCTCATTTGTTTCTAACACTACTGCTGAAAAGCTTTCAAAAAAATCACAATTAGGAATGACAGATTTAAATTGTTCTGAAATGCGTATCAATTTATCACTTTGGCTCTTTATGAGCATTTGCTCCGCCTGGATCCCAGCACTGTGCACAGAGCAGACTGACAGCTCTGATGGCCACCAGCAGCCTTGGCTGGACCACTCTGCCAAAACCCAGCACAAGGCCACCCTCTCAGACTCCCGTCTAGTGCAGCCTTGCTACAGGACTGCTGGGAGAAACACCGTCCTCTCCTGCTGCTGCCTTGAAATTCAGGTCAGCAAATTCTCCTTCACCATGTAGGGTTATGTACCTGAGACCACCAGCGGATTCCAACTCATGGCCTCTCCAGGCTTTCAAAGACAGGTCCTTTGCTTCATCTGTGGGCCTGATGTGTTTCCTTTTCACCAGCTAAGTCTTCAATGTCTTGGCTATCAGTTTATTGTGTAGGTTGGAAGCAACTTGGGGAACTCACGATCACTCTTGCAATTGTTCACGTGAGCATTTGACCCGGTTTGGAACCATGCTGTCTGGCATGTAGGGGGTTTTCAGTAAATGTTTTCAGTAAATGTTTGCTGAATTGAGTGCTCGGATGATCTAAGGTTTTATGATAAAAACATTCTGTTTTCACAGAATTATATTTGGTATTTGTCCACAAAGAATATAGTGCGCCTCTCTGTGAGGTCTCATGTCACAGGCCCAGGTGAGTGATGACTGCCCTCTTCATGCCACCTGTGTGCTGTGCCCAGACCAATGTTCTTGTGCTTTTCACTGTCTTCTGCCACTGCTCATCCCCATCCCTGCTATGAATTCCTCTGGAGGAGGCCTGAGGGCACCCATTGGTGTCCTCCTAGCACAATGCCCTGACACCTCTGCAGAGCAGGTGAATAAACCAGTCTCCCCTGCCAGAGTGCAGCTTGGAGACTTGATATAAAAACAACCCCAACGGAGGACACAAAGCACGTGTTTTTTTAAAATAACTTACAGCAAAAGTAATCTCTGCAAGGGGATCTGGAGGAAATTACAAGTTACTTTTTGATCTGAGGAACTTGGGAGACAGTTTGGAAGAAGCAAAATCAGACACAGGAAAGGTACTGCCCAAGATGAACATTAAACAGCAGAATCCTGCTCTTGGGAGCTCTGGGGCTGGCGTGTGAGTTTGTGGGGAGGCCCCAGCAGTCCTGAGAACCTTTTAAGTGAAAGGCTTAGGCCCTTGAGTTTCACAGAAAAGGTCACCAGCATCATCAAATCAGAGTTCCACTCTGAGAGCAGCCAAGAACAAGAAGCAGGAAGATTCTGTGGGAGCCACAGCCAGACTTTAAATTTTCCCCTTCTATTTTCTTCCCTCACTTGGCTACACTGGATTCCCACAAGGATAAAATGAGAGCCAGGCCAGGAACCCAGATGTCTTCAGATGTCAACCCCAGAAATGTCTGCAAAGTGTGGCAATGAGGACATTCCAGGGTGGATTTGAGGCAGGGGAATGGGAGTCCCACTCAGTAATTCATTCATTCACTCACTCAGTCATTCATTCATTTGTTTCAACAAGCATGACTAGATGTAGAAAGCAGAAGAATAAGAAAGGAAGGAAGAAACTTTGAATATAACAAGATGCAGAAGGCAGTAAGATAAAGACAAGTGACAAAAAGACATACATGACAAATGTCGGAATGTTCAGAGCCAAGCAAAGGAGAAACTTGAAGGCTCAATGGTAAGAAAGGCTTGGGGGGGGGGGGTGAGAGGAGAGGGGAAGGAAGAAGGGAGCCTGGAATTCAACACCATCTGGTCCATGTTGTGAAGGTGAGCATGAGCTCAGAGAATGCAAACCAGAGGCTCGGCACAGTGATTTACCCAGGGAATGCAGAGTGATCCCTCAGGTCACTAACTGCAGCTCAGAGGATGTTATCTCTGGGGCCCAGAGCTGGCCCTGCCAGCATCACACTCTTCCTCTGAGGCCTCAGCCACCAGCGGCACACAGACCAAGAACCGCTGCTCACATCTGCATTTATAAGGCACACTGAAAATATGCTTAGAATCAATGCAGTGATCAATTTAAAATGCATTTCTTAGTTGTGGGGCATCTATTTTATGAAATATCGTGGGACCAGGTAAATGCAGTAACATTTCCAAACACATTTCCATGTGTTTGAATGTAGCTCTGCTAACTTTTTCTATCAACTAGAAGGTTAGTATCTTAAAAAAAAAAAAAAGCAGATTTCAGATATTCTTATGTGGAACAGGGTGGTAAGGCTGTTTTCTGCCTCCACCTTTCTACCTCTTCCATTGTTATTCCAGGATCCACCAACCTGTGAGATTGGGGGAGTCTCCTGACCACAGGAGGAAAGCTCCAGGGAGGGGGCGCCAGCGCTGGCTGTCCCTGGGCCTGCACCAGGATCCAGCTGCCCATTCTCATAAGGCCTTCAGGTCTGGCCAAACCGCTGGTATAGGAAGCAGCAGATCTGGGTTTTATTTAGGCTGCAGGCTTCCTTATTTTAACCTGTGGTGTTCAAAGCTTGAGACCAAAACTGCACTTTCATATATCACATATATCAGTTCAGTGGGCAAATTTCCAGGCAGCAGAAAAAAAAAAGAAGGAGGTGGTTTTTGAGGTCTAGGCTCGAGTGATTTTGTTAAAATGAGCGGTCTCTGAAGATGCCTTCTGTTTCAGATCTGAAGAGTTGGGTGGCTAGGGTACCATGAGTACCATGAACAGAGCATCCACAAATAAGGAAGAGATAACTCCTGCCCTTCAGAGATTAAAGTTGTGTATTTTGGTATGGAGTGACATTGTCTCTCCCCCTCCCCAAAAGGGTAAAGGGGTTTGGGGAAGGATCCCAAGAATTCTAATCAAACAAAAAGTCAAACAAACAAAAAAAATCTTTGAATAAAGAGATAAAACTACCTGCTCCCCTTTGGGTTCTAGTGGGTAAGAAAGTCCTGGGCCTAAACTCCCTTCTGCCATTTGTTGCCTTGTGGCCTTGGGCATGTTGCTTAACCTATCTGAGCTCCCTTTTACTGGTCTATAAAACTGGATGAGTAGCTGTAATACTTTAAGGCTGTTGTAGCATATAAGGTGAATACTTAACCAATATTGCATAGCCCACCTCCCTCAGAAGCCAGCAGTGAACTTGGGACCGGAAGTAGAAGTCACTACCTGGTCACTCTGTGTAATAAACCTTCACACCGAACAGTTCAGAGAAAAACTACCAGGGCTTATCCTCAATGCTTCTGTCTGGGCTTCCGATTTGAAAATCACCTAATGAGTGGTGTCAGCATCTTTCTATACCTCCCATGTTCCTTGTGATGTCTGTGCAGGGATCCACTTCCTATTTCCTTGTACATCCTGTGGTCTAATAAGTCTTTACATAAATAGGCATTTAGTATTTATTAAGTGATTGATTTCCAATGGCTCAATGCCGGCTTTCTTTTACTTGTTGTGGTTCTTCCTTTCTGCTGGTAAGGGCTTGATCTCCAGGTGTGTGGTGAGAGCTTTCACCATGACAGCCTGTGGCAGGCTCAGGTGCTCAGGTGCACAGCAGGCGTTTTGCTGTGGCTGCTGTCTGGAGCCCTGTGCCAGTCCGTCTCTGTCTCTCTCTCCACCAGTCATGAGAAAGAAGCCTAGAAGAGATGGCTGTCCAATTTCTGACTGTCAGGGACACGGTTGTCTTGTCTCAGACTATCTTTACTGGGTGAGACACGGACAGGCCAGTGGGTTCTGTCTCCCCTCCGGGGAGCACTCCATTTGCTGGTGTCACCAGACAGGAGTGTCACGGCAACCATGGAAATCTTCAATGTGCCCTTTCCCCGGAGCATGACCAGAACCTGTAGGACTTTCTGAACCTTCAAGGAAAGTCCATTCCACGCACTGCTGCATTCTCTAGTTCAGTTCTGTTTGTGGAATTCTCATTCTTTGAAAGCTGATAACCTAATACTAGCCATCACATTGGGGATCATGCCTGACCTGTCACTCCCTCACTGTGTAAGGGAACAGGAGTGCATAGTAAGTTCTTTGCCAGGTGACATTCCTGAACAACCAGGCCCCAACACCTTTGTGCCACAGAGTCTGCAAACAGCGGGCCCTCCCTCCGTCTCAGCGTAGGAAGGCAAAATGACTCAGTGACCAAACCATAACAGACATGAAGGCAGAGGCTGGCTGGAGAGGCCACCTTCCACTGTGCCATCAAGCTTAGGCAGCCTAGGACCTAACCTAGGATTACTCTAGACTGTGGCTGGGCTTCCTGGGAAGAAAACAAAGAATCAAGATGCTGGGCATGGAAAACTGCAGAATACAACTGAGATTTTTAGTTTTTAATAAGATAGGAATATAGAAGTGTCTCAATCTTTAGCAAATCTGCTAATTTAAGAAAGGGCTCCCATGCAATCCACAAGGATCACCAACCACCGTCTCTAAATCCGCAGGGACTGGTGACCCTGTCTGTGGAGGTTCCAGAGTCCTGATTTGTCCACTTTCCCCTTCTTCTGGGTGTCTTATGGTAACATCGCTGTTTATGGGAGGTATTTCTAGAAGAATAAAGTGTGTTGCCTACATCTGGTGCTCTTATTAAAGCTATTATTATAACAATGAGCATTGCCATGGCGATTAGGCAGGCATAGACATGAAATTCAAACCAGTCAGTCTTTCTATCTTGGAGTGCTCTGCCAAAGAGATGCCAAGGGATTGCGCTGGTTGAAGTACACTAATCGAGCATCCACTGGGTTGGGAGCAGAATAGGTTTATGCATCCAATTAAATGTTAGGCTTCTGAGAGAGAGAAAGAGAGAGAGAGAGACAGAAAGAGAGGGATTCAGAAAAGGTCTCTTTACTTACAATTAACTACAAAACAAACAGCCCTCTCATGGAACAGGCCCCTCCATTCCTACCACCCTGCAGCCCCACATTTCAATTAGCTCTGTGTTATTCTGGTCCTCTATTACTTCAGATAATCAAGGGCTGGCTGTAATTAATTGTTATAATATACTCAGGAGCAGAGCCAGACTGCAGCTTTGAAGGGCTGGCTGTGGCTCTTCCTTCCTCCGACACGCCTTCTGGAAGGGCCGGCCTGGAGCTCAGCCTCCACCAAGACTCAATTGCCCTGTGGGATGAGGGAGAGAGGTGGGCAGGGAGGCTTGGAGCTGGCTCTGGCATCCTTGTTGCATGCAGTGCCAACCAAGTTCCTCCTGTCCCTCTGCCCAGTTCCCCTCATAGCCTGAAGCCCTGGACGCTTAATGCCAGGGACATATAAAATGGACATCTTACCCACACGCTGGAATATTACTCAGCCATGCAAAGGAATGACATCTGCTACAACATGGATGAACATTGCAAACAATATGCTCCGTGAAAAAAAGCCAGTCACAAAAGCTCACGTAAGATCCCATTTATATGAAATGTCCAGAATAGGCAAATCCATAGAGAAAGAAGATAGGTGGTTGCCAAGGACGGAAGGGAAGGGGGGAGTGGAGAGAGTGAGCACTAACAGGGATAGGGTTTCATTTGGGGGGGGGGAATGAAGATGTTTTGGAACTACACAGAGCTGGTAGTTGCACAACACTGTGAATGTACTCAATGCCATTGGGTTGTTGATTATAAATTTGGTGAATTTTATGTCATGTGAACCTTCCCTCGATAACGAAATTAAGTAAAAACAGCTATAATTTCTCGAGCACGCGTGAGCAGGGCCTGGCCTACAGTAATGCCAACCCTTCAACAGCCCAGGCATGGGGGGTTGGAGAAGGGACGTTTCTGGGTGACAGTAGGGATTTGAGGCCCAGGGTAAATCCATGTGCTTCTCATTGGAGGACTCCACAGCTTGTGGAACCTGAGGTCCCCAGAGGAGATGACAGTCCATGTGGGAACTGTAGGAATGACCCAACAGGGAAAAGGCAAGATTGAAGCAGAGGCAGGGGAAAGGAGGAGGGTGAGTTAGAAGAGAGGATGGGACACGGGCTGGTGACAGAGAAAAAGGAACAAGAACTCAATGTTTTATTTAGTGTCCCCAGGTGCAGAGCTGAGAACAGGAAAGAGAAATGAAGACAGGCGATGCAGAGAGAGGAGCTGGAGGGGCAGCGTGGGCCGGGGCAGGGCAAGAAAGTGAGAGGGCGGGTCTAGTGTGTGTGTGTGACTCTCAGGCCACACCTCATCTCCTGAGCGTTCCTGAGACCACAAGCATCTTGCACATTTCCCGTAGGCTAGCTCACTGTTTCAAAGCTATCAGTGATCTTGAAACTTATTAATAAAAATACATAGACTCACACTTTCCACATATCTGTGCAAGGTGAAAGGAATCAATCAGGAAGACAGTGCCACAAAACACCTCAAAGCACGTCCCTTTTTTTCTTCTTAGGGGATGGACTTCCTCAGCGTGCCCCTCCTTCCTGTCTCTTTTAATGATCTATTGTGTGGTGATGTCTTTAAATGAATTTGTTGGGGTTGGAGGCTCGTGGGTGTTTCTTTACCTCGTCTCTGCTAAAATATGAGACAGGTAAACACCAGACTACATTTTTCCAATGCTTTATGCGCCCCACACCACGGCAGTGATGGAAATACGCTACCAGCAGCGGGGACATGAGCCTGGGACTGTGTAGGCTCAGAGATCATCTCTTGCTTCTTGCTGTGTAGGTGAACGACCATAAATCAGATGCAAACAGGGAAGCCTTTTTTATGTGTGTGTGCCAAATGATACAACCGCTAATAATGAAATAAGACCCCTGTCAAAGCTGCACCCAGAAACCGCCCATCTTTATGAGTAGGAGGCTGTTAGGAACATGTCTCCTCAGCAGGAAGGGGTGACCCGGCTGCTGTGTGACCAGCTGTGTGCCGGGGCTCCAGATACACCCGCTTGGGAAGCAGGTAAGGTGATATGGGTGTCACCCTGCAGACAGAGACAGTGGGGGATCACCCTGAAATTTCTGCATCAAGGGATGTTATCTGTTCCATGACTTTGGGATACCTTGAATGTGTCATTCTGTTTCTCACTTTAAAAGAGGCCTCTGAGACCTGGCTGACTTTTCAAATCAGCGAAGTCAGTTTAAACCCATAAAAGATCACAGTCTCTCATAAGCAAAAGATTCCAAGGGTTGTCAAAGTTTTTTCAACCCTGCAGGACTTAAAGAATTCCTGGGCCTGGTGCTGGGGCTCATGCCCTAACCCCAACACTTCCAGAGGCTGAGGTGGGAGGATCACTGGAGCCCAGGAGTCTGAGGCTGGAGTGAACTGTGACTGTGCCACTGCACTTTAGCCTGAGATATAAGAGCAAGACGCTGTCTCAAAAAAGGGAAAAAAAAGGAATTTCTCAAGCATTTCATCAGAAATCCAGAAATCTTCTCAGATTCAAGGGAATGTCCCACTTGGGGTCTGCAGATCCGTTGACTCCCTGGGAAGCTCTGAGTCACCACAGTCACCTGGTTTGTCCTCAGTGTTTCTCTATCTCTTCTGCTGCTGTGTGGGACCCAGCGACACTCAGGCTCATGTCTTTCTGTCTGGAATCTCAAGAAACCCCAGAGGACCTGACTGAAGGGTGGTCTGGGGTGGGGGCAGGAACTCTTCCCTGACCCCAAGAGTGCCAGGCTCTAGGACCAGCTGCTTCCAACAGAGGTGCGGCCAGGCTTCTGGAAACAAATGCTGTGCACACTTCCTCTCCCTGCACTGGAAGCCCCGGGCACTCAGTCCTTCCACAAGACACTGTGCATTGATTCCCAGGCTCTAGTCCCTTGCATTGTCCTCAGTCAAGAGAAAATGAGACCCAGCCCATGAAGATGGAAGCACCCCTCCATGTGGGTCACCAGGCACTTATGGGGCTCCTTCTGCATACTCTGTCTGTGCTCTGTGCAGTCCCAGTCACAGCATGAAACAGTTGCCCAACACCCACCACTGAGATGACATGTCTTGTTTAGTAAATTAAAAGAAGAAAAGGATGATGCATGAGGTTGGAGGAGCATGGGGGACTGGGCAGCAGCAGCGGACCAGGTGCAGGGAGAGGGGCCCATAGCAGCCCCCTGGGATGGGGCTTAGTAGCTCTGCACGTGCAGGCCTCTGCTGTGGACCAGCCAGTTTGGAAATATGCTCACGTGTATGGGAACGAGCTCTGTCCTGGGGTCTGGCACTGCTCCTGTAGAATCCCCTTGCCTCCAGCCAGGGCCTGTGAGGCCCCAAGAAGATGCTGACACTTCAGGAGCCGCAAGCTTTCCCGGAAGCCCAAACCAACACCACACTCAGATGCTGCCTCTATTTTTAGCAGGGACAGGGGTGGGGGTTGGGGGGGCTGCCTTACTTCCCCTCTTTTTTTTTTTTTTTTTACTAAGCAGAGTCTGTGACTATCCATTGCATGCAGCGGGAGGCTGGGAGGACAGAGGGCCCCATGCTATGCATAGCTGGAGGGTATAGCACCGAGCAGGCCACATCTGTCATGGGAGGCAGGAGCCCAGCATCGCCATCACCGTTGCCCACCGCAGGCAGTTCTGTTCTTCTTGCCGCCCATGGGGTTCACCAGACCTCACTCAGGAGACCCGTCTGGCCTGCTCTGCCTATGAACCCTGTATAGGAGGAAGATTGGTCAGTGGGAAGTGTGGGGCCTAGAACTTCTACAAGCACACAGCATGTTATATTCTTTACCCCTCATGACTCTTCCATATTTGCATTGGGCACACAGCCGGAAGTACGTTAGGTCCCCTGTGTGCAGCCACCACCACTGTCCACCTTGGACCACTAACCATCTCTGACAGCCTGTGTCGCCACCCTCCAAAAGGCCTCTTAGACCACAAACACCTGCATAGCCTCATTCCCTTTGGAGGCTCTGGGGTGTGGACACCCAAGGGGCAGATGGGCTGGAATGACCTGTTTTTCACTAAGGACTGGGGGCCACAAGCGTCATTGTGGGAAGGATGCACAGGGCCGAGTATCCTGCACATGTTAGTGATCTGCAGTTGGCACTGTCCCCTCCCTAAAACTACCAGCACCACTCTTCCAATAGAACTGAATACAACTTTCCAACCCTTTGCTTCCCTGTTCCATGCAACAGTCCAAAGCTACCATGTTATCCTGTCTCCTCCACTTCCCAGCCCGTCCTGATTAGAGTACTTGCTGTTCTCTTTCCTTTTTCCAAAAAATTGGGGTATAAGCAGTAAGCTGCATGCTCTGCAGTACGTACAAGGTGTGAGGAGGGTCACAGTCCCTCCACGTCCCCACAGATGCTTGCAGCATCAAGTCCCATAATCATAGGCCTTATACTCAGGAGGGGTGATGTGGTTCCTGGACTCTGCATGCACCACACGTCTCTGCTTGCTTTCCACTCCTGTCTCCCTGGACTGCACATCTTTTCATGTCCCTCCTGTCCCAAACCCCACTTGGAGGGTGGATAGTGTCCTCCAAACTCACGTCCTCTGGGAACCTCAGAATGTGATATTATTTGGAAATAGGGCCTTTGCAGATGCAATTAAAGTAAGATGGGATCCACCTGGATTGGGGAGAGCACAAAATCCAAGGAAGGGTGTCATTCTAAGAGGAGATGACACATATAGACCTAGAGAGGGACAAGTGGAGGCAGAGGCTGAGGTGGGCTGAAGGAGCCACCAGACAGGGAGCACCAAGGCTGTGGCAAACACCCAGGCTGGGAGCATCAGGAAGGATCCCCTTAGTCTTTGGAACGATTGCAGCCCTACTGACGTCTGGATTGCAGACTTCTGGCTTCCACAACTGTGAGAGAATAAATTTCTGTTGTTTTAAGCTGCCCAGGGGAAGGGGAGTATGGCAGAAGATGGAGTCCCCTGTTCTACCCTGCTCTCTGGGACTCTGATTCTGGGGTCATTTGTTAAGGCAGCTTCAGGAAACTCATACACTCCATGACTCCTGCGTGTCAGGCTCTCGTGCAGCCTCAGCCTCCTTCATGAAGGGGTCTCTGACTGCCTTCATCTCACACGTCCCCCATCCTGGGCACCCACAGTGGCTGGGGCAGGGCTCAGACCTTGAGTAAGATGCTCCACTCTAATTGACTCAGGTGCTGGTAGAAAATAGATGCTGTGTGAGCTGGGTCTGAGGGGAATTTAACCAAGGGGCAGTTTACAGAGGGTAGACATAGGGTCACCAGGGGGCCGTGCAGCACCCTGGGGCTTGCAACAAAGGCAGGGGTTTCAGCTGAGCCTGAAGGGCTGGAGGGAGGGAGGGAGTGGGCACAGAGGCTATAGGGACTGCCCATTGGGGCCAGGTCACCCACAGCCTCCCCCAAAGGGGACTGAGGACTCAATGCCCTCCCTGTGCTCTCCCATTGGCCAAGCCCAACCAGAAGCCAAAGAGTGGAGGCCACAGATGCAGCTTACACAGAGCAGGACCTAGGCCCATCAGGTAGGTGGGTCTGGGGCACAGGTGGGGACAGTGACAGCACCACCTTCAGTGCCTGTGTCCAAAGAGAGCTCAGGCCTGAGAGCTGTGTGTTCCCCTGCAGGGGTAGCCTGGCTTGTGTTGCCTGACATCATGGCCCCTTCTTGAGGACAGAAAGGGACCGCCCTCTCCTGACAGCACTCCCAAGTTCTGGGTGCTCCAAGGGTACCTGCTGACCTGAACTGCCAGAACAAGTGGGAAGAAGGTGACCTGGCTCCTCTCTTGGGCAGGGGAGGGCATCTTCTTAGGAGACACAGCTCCCCGTTCTTCCCTGCTCTCTGAGACGCTGATTCTGGCAGCTGCCCACCTTTGGGAACAACACAGCAGGAAGCCCTGCTTAACCCGGTCTCCTTCCACCCTCCCCGTGGTCCTGATCAGGAAGCAGGCTCAGAAGCTGTAGGATTTGCTGAGGTCTCACAGTGGGTGGCGGGAGGCTCGTGGGGGTAGCACCAGGTCCCGCTCCAAGTCTGGGACCACTGTGACCTGCTATGTGGGGGCATTACCCAGACGTCATGGAGGGATGACACCCAGAGCAAATCAGGGGAAGGGGAGTATGGAGGAAGATGCAATCCTGTAGAGTGAGATGAGGGAGTCTCAGAGCTGGGAGGGGTCTTGGGCGACATTACACCCACCCAGCTACTGTTTCACAGCTGATGGGGGAAGCACTGAGAGACTAAGACGTTCCTGACTCGCCCATTGTCACTGGACCCCACACCCATGTGTTCTCACACTGTCCTTGCTGTCATGGCCCCGTGAACCTGGCCCTGTTGCCCTCTGCATTGTAAGAGGGTCTGGATGGGGAGGCATTGAGCCCAGGGCTGCCAGAAGGGTTGGGAGAGGCAGGGACTAACCCTTTTCTCATCCCTTCGCTCCCCCATCTTCCCATCACTCACACTTGCTGCCCTGGGAGAGCTGATCCTTCCCAGCTCAGGTAGGAGACTCAGGAGTGATGATACCTGGAGGCTTAAAACCTCCAAAAAGACACTGAGGGAGCTGCCTTGTCCTGGGGAGATTCCAGGGCAAGGGATGTCTGCCCGCATTCAAAGGTGGGGCCAGACCCCACTGAAATTCCTTCCAACTCTGGGACTTTAGAGTACTCCCTGTTGGTGAAACCAAAACATAAATGGCAAAATTCAGACTTAATTCCCTTTTCCTCATAAGAGGGTAAGGAGGTTCCTGTAGGTACGCCAGCGCTGCAGGATAGAAGGAGTTGGGCCACTGAGAACAGAGGGCCACTTGAGGCCACGGAGAAGAGGGTACTTTGGTGACCCCTTAGAGAAGGTGGGAGTAACTAAGCCACACGCGAGAAGGAAGTGTTATCGGTGAGCTTCTGCCACGCACACCCTGTGGGGTAGGTGCCTGAGCCTGTGGGTGATGTATGATCTTCCTGGAAGGTGAGAAAAAGAAAATAGAAAAAGCTGGCCCTGGGACAGAACATCCCCCAGGCCCTGTGACCCAGAAATGGAGCATACCTGACTCAGCCTCGGGGGTTTCGGTGGACAAGCTCATCCCAGGGCCCCAAGCTCCCCATTTCTCAATGCCATTCCCACAGTGGGCCCAGGTCTGTCCTACTGAAGCCCCCAAACTAGTTCTGGCCAGGGCTTGTCCAAGGACTTAGGATTCAACCTCCTCCCAAGCGGTATTTGTTTCCTTTATCTCTGCTTTGAAACTGTGGTTCTAAACAGTGCAGGCCCTTTGCTGCTGATTCAGCGGCCTGAGCCAAAACTCATAAAATCCTATTTCAAAAAGGTCCAATGATTTTATTTTCTGATCATAAATATGAAATTTAATTAGCAGCTTGCTGCAAATGAAGTCACCATGGAAGCCAGCCTGGAGATGCAGAGAGGGAAAGTGAACATCTGCATAAAATAGAACCCACAGCCAGTTAACTCTTCCTGTCCCCCCAGTCCTCACTGGGTCCTTGCCCTCAGTCAGCGGGGGCGGGGCGGGGTGGGGCTCGGTCTGGCCTGGAAGGATGAGGAGAAGCTGCTTGCGCAGGCAGACTTGGATGTGGCTCAGGGGTTTTTGAAAGCTTCTGGGCACGGCAGAACTCTGTGTGATGTTAATTCTGTGTGTCAACCTGACTGGGCTAAGGGATATCTGGAAAGATGATAAAACCTTTGGATATGTCTGTGAAGGCATTTCTGGAAGAGGTAAGCATTGAATCAGGTAAAAACAAGCCGCTCTCCCCATCGTGGGCGGGCAGCATCCAGTCTATTGAGGACCCAGAAGGAAGCCACAGGAAGGACAAATTCTCTCTCGAGATGGGACATCCATCTTTCTCTGCCCTCCAACATTGGTGCTCTGGGTCCTTGGGTCTTGACCCTGGACTTATGCTACTGGCTACCCTGGTTCTCTGGTCTTTGAATGTGGAGTAAGTGACACCACTGGCTTTCCTGACCTTTTTAGCCTGCAGAACGTGTATCGTGGGACTGCTCAGCCTCCATAATGGCATGAGCCAACTCCTCAAATAAATCCCCTCTAAATAGGTCTTTTTTACCCTATTGCTTCTGGTTTTCTGACAAACACGCTCTGCTTCTCACCGGAGACCCAGCTTCTGTCTTCTCTCCAAAACCCTCAGATGGAACATTGTCCATGGCAGAAGGGTGGTACTGGGAATGGTGTGGGGTCACTGCAGGGGATGTCAGAAAGAGCCCGGCAGCTCCGTGTGCTGCTGGACATGATGTGGTGAGCACCCCACAGTGGACAGGGTGGCATGGAGCCCTTCCTACCACCAGCTGGACTTCATGGTGGGGACTTAGTTCTCTTTTGCTCACAACCCAAAGGCTGCAGGATTTTAGTAGTGATTAGCCACATTTCTAAAGCATGTGTCTAGAATATATGAGTCGGTGCTCAATAATAAATAGGAGCTTTCATTATTATCACTTGTGTACAAGTTTATTTGTTAAATCCAAAGTCCAGAATTTGCAAAGTCTTATTGAGAAGAAATGGACTATTCCAAACATTATCTAAGAAGCTGAAGTTTAATGGTGATCGTTAATTTCCCAAACTTGCTGGGGAAAAACCTAGTCCCTACAGTCAGTGCTGACACAATGCTAACATCCACCAAGGCATGTCCACATGTGTGCACACTCAGGGCCTAAAACGTCTTGTGTGTGGATGGTGTGAAGATGTGTCATTTACCTGTCCAGAGGCCACCCCTGCACAAGTAGGGGATTTATAAGCTGGTGTGGGCACTCCCCGAACACGAAAACCTATGAGATGTGGGAGGGAGATAGAGTCTGCAACATAAAAGTTTAGGCATAGTCTGTAGTCAAGGCACACAGAATTATACTCTAGTAAAAAGTTTATGATAGAAGGTAATGGAGTTTTGGAAGGCTTTTTTCTTGCTTGCTTTTTTCCCCTTTTAACTGGAGCATTTTACAGTTCTGCAGGCATTTAGGTTCCCACTCTGGAGCAAGTAGGAACTGCTCATGTTTCAGCTCCTTGTGGCTCTGCAGGGAATTCTCTCAGGGTCAGGACTAAGAATGTTGGGAAGCTGGAGCCAGAAACTCCCTCCCTCCCCCAGGTGTAACTGTCAGCTCCAACAAGTGCAGCCGGCCTCCAGGATTAAATGTTACAGGTACATCAGAGTTTCAAAGCCTTTTCTCTCATGTGCTATGGGCTCCCCACACCAGGAGCTACCCAGAGCAAGCCCCCACTCACAGGCTCAAATTCCTCACAGGTCAGAGTGTTGTCAGCACCAGCGTCACTGCAGCTTGCTAGACTTGCAGTGTTTCAAGCCTCACCTCTGGCCTTCTGCATGGAGTTTGTGGTTTAACAAGTTTCCAGGTGACCGGGAGGACACTGACCCAGGTCACTCTAAGACTGTCTTCGCCATGTGCAGAGACGCAGTTTGCCGGGTTCCCCTTTCACTCCCTGCCTGCGTCTTTTAGGACTTTGGTTTAAACTGGTGCTAGACCCTCCTGGCTCGCACCTCTACCTGGTCTCTGATAGTCTTTCTGATGCCCCATCTTGGATCCACATGCTCAAAGTTCTTTTGGGTATTGGAGCCCCCACATTGCCCAGGTGTCCACACTATGCTACGGACCTCTCACCTTCTTCTGGCCTTGCGAATGGGCCCTGAAACTGGGGGTGCTGCAACACATCATTCCTAACCAACAACTCCACCTGGAAACAACTTCCAGGACGTGGGGCTCTGATGCATGTTGATCAGATCTCCTAAGTGGGCTGAGGGAAGACCTTGTTTACTTGTTGCAAGTTCTTTTGTAAAGAAAGATTAAGCCCCACAATTACTTCTTGCAAAAATCTAATAATATTTCATACAAGACTTTTCATCATATTTGAAGTCTTATTTGGGAATAGGATGCACAGGGAATCCTACCTACAGCAAATCCTATCTCATGGCCAGTTTTTTATACGTGTAATACCCTCTTCTCTGGCCTTATGAATTGAAGTCTATAAGGTATGCGAAAAGTAACATGTTACTACTGATGGTGAGAATATTAAGCAGTTACAGACAAGAAAAGATGTTTGAAACAACTGCTCACAGACAATGGACAGCAAGTAGCTCAGGACAGACCCTGACAACAGGTGCATATGTGTGGTGCCAGCATGCTGGCTTCTTACTTGGATTCACTTTAAACATCCTGAGCAGAGAGGTGCAGCCCAGAACACAGCAGGTATCAGTGTTCAGGGCTATTGAGGGAACTAGAATTAGGGAATGACATGGAGAAAGACTGGGTTTAAATACCAAACTCTATGTGCACAGCAAGGATGAGCAGGCAGAGAACCACTAACAAGAGGCTACAAACTAAGACAATTCCAGATGACACATGAGACTGAGAGACACTGGGGTTCCAACTAGCCAGACTGGACAGACCTCTCTGAGTTTTTTGGGGATTCAAATACCCTAAAATTCCACATTTTAGGAGTATAGCTACTCTAACTTTAGAATAAAGACTACCCTAGAAGCACCAACAAAGCTTAAAAACAAGTTTCAAAAGGATCAAAGCTGTTCACACATAAATTATTTGCCAGATTAAGATTTATCACAATTTAAGGAAAGAATAAAATCCAGAAACTCAATAATTGGGGACCTACAATGACCAGAACATAATAAAAAATTTTACCAGACATGTGCATAAGCTGTCATATTTGACCCGTAATTAGGAGAAAAACCACTCAATAGAAACAGACTCAGAAACATAGAAATGTTATAATTTATACAAAAAACTTTAAAAGAGTTATTAATAATCAAAAACGTACACGACATAAATCTTTAACATATGCACACATGAATGTAAGAGAACAGAGATATAATAAAAATTACCAAATGAAAATTCCAGAACTACAAATCAGGGTATCTGAGTTATGAATTCAATGGATATATGTAACCATTGGTCATTGGAGAAGAACGTTATCAGTGAACTTGACAACAGGGCAACAGGAACTATATAACTAAGGTACAGAAAGAAAAGATTGAAATGAAGAGAATCAGCAAATTGTGAAACAATATTCAGTGGTCTAAAATTCATTAATGTAATTAGAATCCTAGAAGAGAATGCATGAAGAGTTGTAGAAGAGAAACCATTTTAAAAATAATGGCCTAGTTAAAAAAAAAGTAATGGCCAACCTTGATGAAAAATATTAACTCACAGATCCAAGAAATTCAATGAATCCTAAGCAAAGTAAATACAAAAACATACATAGGCACATCTCCATCAAATTGCTGAAAACTAAACATAAGAAGAAAATCATAAAAGCAGGCAGAGGAAAAAAAACACATTACTTTCAATGGAAAGTAGTAACAATCACTAGTCACTTTCCAGTAAGAAACAATGCAAAGAAGAAAAAGGTGAAACAACAACTTTAATTAATGTGTTGGAACAAACATACACACAAGTCACTTGGGATTCTTTTATTTTAAAGAGATGGAGTCTCACTATGTTGCCCAGGCTGGACTGGAACTTCTATACTGCTCAAGGAATCTTCCCACTTCAGCCTGCTGAGCAGCTGGGACCACAAGCATGTGCCACTGTGCCTGGTTAACTTGGGATTTTTTTATCCAGTGAAATATCTTTCAAAAATAAGATAAATAAAGGACCTCTCTTTGACAAGCCAAAAACTCAGAAGATTTATCACCAGCAGATCTGCAATATGTAGCATGAGGAATGTTCTAACTAAAATAAAAACTATAAAGATGAACAACCCAATAAATAAAAAGTGGGCAGAAAACTGAAACAGGTATTATACAAAGGAAGAAACATACATGGACTAATAAGCAGATGAAAAAATACTCAACACTGCTGTCATCAGGGCAATGCCTAATAAAATCATAATGTCATACCAGCTCCCTAAAATGAAAAAAACCAAATGTGGTGAGAATGTGGAGGAACTGGAACTCTTCTACATAGCTGAAGGGGGTGTAAAATAGCACAACCACTTTAGAAAATGGTTTGGCAAATTAAACCACTACCTTTTGTTGGGATTCGGCAAATATCTAAGGTTCTATGACCTAACACCCTATGTTGCACTCAAGAAAAATAAAAATGTGATTTTCCGGTGTTCGGGCTGCCTGGCGGGATACTTCCCTGTGATGGAGAGGTCAGCGGATTTGGATTAAAGATGGCGGCTGAGTAACAGCTTCCCTGCAACTGGGCACGGGGAATCTGGGGAGACAAGACTCCAGACATCTCTGGCCGGTGGGATCTGCCTATGATCATTCCTTCGAGTATACAGGGAGCCAGCAAGGGACTTCTGGACACCAGGAGGAGGACAAAAATG